>JAYJMA010059765.1:0-10647 GCA_036873895.1 Parotocinclus cabessadecuia
GTGAGATTCACCAACTGTTATTCATCTTAATGACAGCTTAGTTACGCTCTGTGTGTGTGTGTGTGTGTGTGTGTGTGTGTGTGTGTGTGTGTGTTGGTCATGTGTGCACTGGCCATGTGCTCACTTGCTTATGTTAGCTCATGACTAGAGACAGTGAAGTACGTGTTTGTGTGTAGGACTTTGTTACTGTTGTGTAACAAGGTGTAAATTAGGTTAGGAAGTGTAAAGTGTTTGTCCTATTGTAAGGAAGTCGTATTCATTTGTTCCTCCCCCACTACCTGTATATGACCTCTGACCTGTAGCTATATAAACTGGTTCATATTCACTTGTTAAGTCACTATTTCATCTGGCTGATCTTCTATGTTTTTAATACTGTCTTTCAATGAATTTTTAGTGTTGGGTCTGTGATACTGTAGGTCTGTAAGTGTTATGGCTTTCCCCTACACAGGGTTGTAACAGTACATTAATGTATTTTCCATAACTATTGTGATTCTACATAATTTACGAACGTTTAGCTTTCCACTTGTTTTTTTCACCTATATCTCTGACACGTATATATTGTTTGGGGACTTTCTCTCATGAAAATACCCTTTATATTTTCTTTACAGTAGCATAAAGGGCTATGCTTGTGACTATGGTAATGCCTAGTCAGTGTCTAATTTAGTCAAATACTGGTTTCAAAGAATTTAATGTGCTTGTTAAACGGTGCATTATCATGTAATTGCAAATGACGATAAACCAAATGAATTTTATATATGCATAGTTCAGTTGCTTAGCTTAAAAGCAGGTGACGCTGAAAAGCATTCTTGAAATTTAACAACAGCCTTACTTCAAGTTAAGAATTCCAAATATCCCATTTGTATGACCAACTGTATAATCAGGTAAAATTAGATCAAGCGTATTAGTCTTAGTATTAGTCACTAAACTTTATTCACTGGCTTCAGCTGAGATGACAAATGAATGAACATGCTTGGTAAGTTGTGACCACTCACTGATGAAAATAAACAAGCAGATGCAAATTAGAACTGCAGCATTAATATGCGGTACAGGGACGGTGTATTGTGTGTACTCTCACATAATGTAGTTGTAACTTGTAACATAGTAAGCGCCTGTGGGTGTGGGCGTATGTAGCATGATTGTCCTGACAAACTGTGCAAGTGTGTGTTTTTTTTTTTTTTCTTCATTTTGTTAATGTATGCACGGGTGTGCGTGTGTGTTTAAAGCAAAGGAAAATAGTGAGAGAGTACATATGCTGTGATTACTGGTGCTTTCATTTTTCCCACTGTTGTACAGTTGTAAAGAGGACATTAATATTGAAGGAGCTTACTCTGTCTGATACTAGTAAGCTCCCCTCTGGCAGTGATGCAATACCTTCTAAATAGTCCTGCTGCAGCTGCACTTTCCCATCGCTTATTTTCAGAATCCCCCCCCCCCCCTTCCACTTCTCTCTTGCTCTCTCTTTGTCTCTTGATCCCTGAATGTGATCTTTTTTCCACTTGACAAATGTATTGCAGGGCTAAAACAATGAAATTGAGTTGTGGCCAGCTACCCCTCCTAGCCACTCCCTAAGCTTCCTTTCTGCCTTCCCTAACTACAAAATCTTTATAATTTGTGTATTATTTTACCTCTGTTCCATGGATGCATTGTTTATTTTGTCAGATTGATAATAGAGTTATAATTAACCTTGAGAATCATTTCATTTTTGCTGATGCTATGTGATAACCTTGCTCATGTTCTTAAGGATACATAAATAAGTAAACACCCTTATCCAATCTATGGTGAGGTTTATAATTAAGAACATAATCTGAATTGCGATAAGTGATGCTGGGTGGCGTGTTTGACTTGTATGAGGAAACGGGTGCAGATTGAGTATTTAATTAAGCCTTTATTTCTTCTTGGTTTGGCCAGTGATTACACGTACAAACTGAGATGCATTTTTCCACATCATATTAGCAAATCCACTCTAGCTTCAGGATTGCCTATCAGTGGTTACAGCTGCTTTATTCATGTGTAAAAAGCAACAGGTTATTAAAAGAAAATTTTAATTAATTTACAAGTGTAATAGTGTTAAATAATAAGCCGTATGACTAGAATTTTATTGTATTACCATTGATTAGCCATCATATGCATCAGCTTAAGTACCTAAAAAAATTAAATTAAATACAGGTCTACAACACCCCACCAGTATAGCATCTGTTTGTTTATTGTTGCGTTTTTAGTTAAAGTAATAATGTATGGAAGCATCTACTGAATCTCATTAAATACAGTGTAAGTAAAATGGCTTAAGGATGTCCACATTTAAAATTAAACTCTTTTTTTTTTTGTTCATTGCACAAGGACTGCTAAAATTTTAATTCAGAAATCATTTCACGGTAAAAATGACAGTTCAGTTTGATATCTCTGAACACACACTGTGATGTCTTTTGACTACAGTGGTACCCTGGTTCTCGCCACTAATTCTTTCCAGAAGTCCGAACCAGTTTTTCTCTTAAGGCAGAATTTAAATTGAATTAATCTGTTCCAGAGCCCCAGAAAATCAACACTGTATAAGGCATTATATGCATTAATTGAACGGTGTTGTAAATGTGCTCCCTAATTTACAGAGGGCATGTGTTCCGGCTACAAAACTTATCTTACAATAAAGTGTTGGAAGATCTTGTGTAATTTTGTGATTGAAAGCTGCCTGAAAGCCCTTAGATAGGTATATGTAAATCTGATATACAACAATATACAGCATAAGTAGCTTACCTTTAAATATGTGTTTGAAGTTTAACCATAAAGTACATATACGACATACGTACTTTATTTTAGCTTCTCGTTTCCAGTCTTCGTTTCCTATTATGCTGATATTCTAATGACATACATAATCGAAGTAATAAGCTGGTTATTAAATTAAGTTTGATCTGATGTTTTGGAAAAAGCAAGTTAAGCAGTCCTAAAGTAAATAGAAATCTTTACAGTGAGCATGCCAATGGGACTGCAGTTGAGAACCCTTGACTTAAATGTGTTTTAAAGGTTCACTACATTCAATTTCCCAAGAGAAAAGTAAATTCAGTGGTACAAAATCTTTTTCTTGTCGGTACGAGCAATGTGTCAATCAAAAGTTACAGGTCTACTAACTTTTTTTTTGAGAGTTTAGGTAGTAGATATCCATACTTGTGTTTACATGTGCAATTTAGCATTACTAATCTTATTTATTCAGGAATACTTTCTTTTGTACTCTCATTCATCCCAAACACTCATTTTAACAACATTACTTGCCATTACGTGTGCTTTATCTCACAATGCTGCAGGCAACATGCGTTGGCTGCTGTGGCTCTTCTAACTTTAAATACTCATTCAGATTCATACTGCAGCACTCTTAATGAAGTATTGAATTTTACAAGAGCACTGGTGACCTTTCACTTCCTTATTGATCCAGTTTGACATTTTGGCAAGCCTATGCTCCAAAGGTGATTCAAACAACCCCCCCCCCCCACACAGGGACCAGTGATGTCATCAAATTTCAAAGTGACGCACAGAATCAATGGCCAAAATTGACCACAGTCTTTGTCCTTATTGGTTTACAATAAATGTTATGGGTGTGTCCCGTTGTTTCATATTGTATGTAGGTACATACTGGGAATTTAGTACGTTTTTTTTAAAAGGAGAATATAAAGTTACAAAATGCAGAATATGCAATATTATTATTATTAGATGTGTTGACTTAAAAGAGCACACCGCTTTGAATATTGTAACAGTTTCTAGAGGATGGGGCAGACTGGGGTGGTGGAGAGCTGTTCCAGAGAGGTCCCAATGAAGACCCAGTGACCCAGTTTACTGCTTTAAATTTACCAATTTTAGTGAACATTATATAATTATATTTTTATAATTATATAAACTGTATAATACAATATAAACTGCATGCCTTATTTATAATACACATTAAATGAACTTCTGTTGGCTGCAGTGTCACTCAGGGCATACACGGGTGCAAACTTATATAGATATTGTCATCTAAAAAGTGGTGCCTGAGTGACATTTACTGCTGGACAGTAAAGCTACCTGTTTCTGAAACTCACGAAAAGAAGAATGAGCCAAGGCTGAGAACTGATATGCTCTCCCAAACTCAAATCAATATAAGTGCCTCCTGTTTTTCTTTACAATAAACCGATGCTGAGAGCTGATAAGCCCTACCAAACTAAAATCAATATTAGTGCTTCCTTTTTGCCTTATTTTGGGAAGTAACTTCCTTTATGTTCCTTTAACAACTAATTGTTTACACTCTTCTTTAATTAAAACTTATCAGTCGCTTATGTTTCTAAATTCCCAGAGTTAGCTTTCTACTTCTCTGAACTTGCACTTCTCTCTTTTGAATCAGTTGTAATGTTGTTTCTATTTATGTTTCCATTTTTTTTTGAAAATTTCCACTTTCCATTTCCACTCTAAAGACTGCTTCCTAGCTCTGTCTCTTGTTGAACGTATGAACGATTGTTTCCTGTCTGCTTTGACTCTTAAGTTTGTAATGTTCCTTTCAACACAGGTTTTGAATCTTTTTTTTCTTTTAGAACCTTTTAATCTTTCAACCATGCTGGCAGATGAGCAACTGACATAACATTCACCAACAGCATCTAGGGATAAATTGCCTGAAACAGCAGCCACATTTCATGAGTTTAGATTGAAAGTCTTTAACTGGTGCAAGTTATACCATTTTGATTTGCTTCAAAGCATTCAACACATACTGTGGTTTCTTAACGCATACTCCACCAGCTAAAGCTGTGCGTCCTCTTCAGTCATTCTAAAAAATTCACTCAATGTGCATATGGCATCCTGTGTTAGGATGGCACAATTGCAACAAGTCAGTTGTTGAAATATCTTCACTCCTAGATATTCCACAATCATCTGTAAATGGTATTATTGAAATGTGCTTGAAGTGACAAATCACGCTTTTCTGTTTGGCAGTCTCATGTATGAGTGCGAGTTTGGCGAACACCAGCAGAATGTTGTCTGCCTGAATGTATTTTGCCAACTGTTAAGTTTGGCAGACAAGGGATAATGCTATGGGGTTGTTTTTTTAAATGGTTTAGGGTTTTTGTAGAACCCTAACCTCAACCCCTTCTAGCGATTTTGGGATGAACTAGAACTAAGATTGAGAGCTAAGCCCTCTTGTCTAACATGAGTGTCTGCATGTCCATATGAATGCCTATGGTTTTAGAATGGGGTGGCATAGTGGTATAGCCATTAGTATAGCCATTAACATGGTTGCCTAACTGTTCCGGCGTCCCAGGTTTGCTCTCGATTTCCAGGCATGTCCATGTTCATATGGGTTCACACTGGGTACTCTGGGTTCTCCCCTCAATTGACAACCATGCATGTTAGGTAAATGCTTTTTTATCTGCCACTAGTGTATGTGCCCTGTCTAGAGTTGTGCCTTGCACCCGGTAACAATCTGTAACATATGTATGATTTACTGTGTGTGTATCATATGTATGTATGTATGTATGCTTGTTCAACTCGATGCATTTTAAATAATCTCTTAACACAGAGGTTAACTACACAAGGAGATTTTAGTATAAAATAAAAGTCTTAATATAATCTAGTTTAATATTTAATATTACTTTACTGTGGAACCTATTGTAGTTTTTACCTTGTCACATAGCCTAGACTATACCACAGTGTTAGCATCTAATCATTGTTTTGCACATACACATTCATTCACTTTAATAAAGCCAACCACTAAGTGAAAGTCACTAGACAGTGTCCTCACCTCATCACACGTCTGCACCCACAGTTGTGATTTACAATAGCAGCCTTTAATGAAATGACCAGTGCTACTATATTAAAGGATTGAAGGTATAATTACCAGTGGCTTAGTCTTATGCTACCCAGTGGCAGAGGTCAAATAAGACAAAGTAATGTGAGGGGAGAGAGGAATAGAAAAAAATGTAGTGAACATGTTGTTTTGCCATTAAAGGGGTCAACGACACAATTGAACTAAGCTTATGGGGGATTGAATGTATGTATCTTTAGACACTAGAGCAAGAGAAAATTGGAAACAGGCTTGTCATTCAATTTACCAGAGGGCAGGAGGTGAACTTGCAGTTTGACACTCCTCCAGATGGAACATTCCTCAGAGCTGATTAACACACATTAATGCACAGTGGTGTCTAGTTGCTAATACACTGAGGGTTACATGCACTAAGCCTTCTGCACCCATTTTAGGTGCAATTAGACAATATTCTGCCCTAAAAACCTTATGGGCCTGAATGCACAGTCTGAGTGACGGGTACTTGACATTCTGCAAAGTGAAGAATTATTCAGGGAGTCTACATATTAACTATACTGACTTATTGCCAAAAAGCCATGGGGTGAATGCAATTGCTTTGATTTACTGAAATATTATATAATGAAAAGAATATAATGATGTGGGGAAGAATAACTTGTAGCTGTGTTAATGCTCTTCGCCTCTTACTTATAACTTTAGATTCTTTGTTTACTTCAGACGCTGTGGTTGTCCATTAAACAAACATATTCATTCTTCCAACATATGGAACATTCAGTGTTATATTTGCTAATAAAAATAGACAAATTTCATTCTCAACATCAACTTCCTGAGGAGTTTTTCGGCACGTTGTACTCAGAACATGGGCATAGTCAAAGCTACACTAACTACACAAACTGAACATTTAAACCTTAGTGAAATGCATTAGATTAATCAGTTTGCAAACTGTTTGAGGTTTACTGCATATTCCAGTAATTTATTTTAGGGGTTACGCAATAAGGAAGTGTCCATTACCACTTGTACTGAATCCTACATCATTACCCAAACCGGGCACAAATACATTTTTTTACACATCTTGCACAAGACCTTCACTTGCTCCAATAATTTGTAATTATGTCTCTTTCATGGTTGTAAGACATTTGGGAGTCGTATCACATGGTTTGGACACTAAGCCAGTAAGGTTGTCTTGCTTAATTGTTTTTAAATATCTTTGGAACTGAGAATTATTGTGTTAGTATATTTTCAGCCTGAGATTCCAAGATGTTGCATCACTTAAATTGTACTTTTTGTTTACTTGGTTGCACTAGTGGACTTTTAGCCCTGTGTCAGCACACCAGCCTCAGTGAAATGATTTGTGTTACATGGCAAAAAATGATGCGCTTGATTTAAAAATGTCATCATCCTGCAAGGGCAAAACTCAGACAGCCCATTATCTATCTCATGCTGACGACTTTAGTGTGAATCCACAGACCGCTGCTTCTAGGAAACCTTGTGCAACAACCAAGTACGATAGCAAGACAGAATATTTGGTCTTCCAGAATATACACAGTACAGTATTGTTTCATAGGCTTCAATGTGATGTTTTCATTATTACACAGCACACAAGCAATATTGTTGCCTTTTAGGCACAAATGTTTTGGCATGTTGCTCATTTTCACCATTTTTGCTTTGCCTTGCTGACACTTTAGTCCTCTGCAATTAAGACATTAATCAAAGGAGGTTTTAAATTGTAAACAAAATGCTCTGTCGCTTCATCTGTTATCTTAAATAGCGGAGTGAACATTCTGGTTCTCAAAGCGGGGGACATGCCCCCTAGGGACAGCAGCAAGCGAATGATTGGGGGAATGTTTGAGCCCAAATATACAATTGAGCTTGTATGGAGTCCAGAAGATTGTGCACAAACAAATTATTCATGCTATACCAACAATTTCCCAATATCCCATATGACATCTTGTGATTTTATGGGATGCTAGGCTTTCTCTTGTTCAGAAGGAACTTGTTTACTTGTGGTATAACAAAGAGTGTGAAATTAACAAATAGAGTTGGT
This sequence comes from Parotocinclus cabessadecuia, assembly GCA_036873895.1. Classification (NCBI taxonomy): domain Eukaryota; kingdom Metazoa; phylum Chordata; class Actinopteri; order Siluriformes; family Loricariidae; genus Parotocinclus; species Parotocinclus cabessadecuia. Next base: position 7,809 of record JAYJMA010059765.1, read on the forward strand.
CAGTGGCAACAATTTTCAGCTTTCACTGTATCAGCAAGTGGTTTTAAAGCAGGAGCTTAGTCCTTATTAAAAAACACTTTGATAATCAACTGGTCTATGTTTCTATCCTCACCTATGGTCTTGAGCTTTGGGTAGTAACCGGCAGAATAAGGTCACATGTACAGGTAGCAAAACTTGTTTTGTTTTGGTTTGTGTGCGGTCTTGGATCGGAAGGAAACAGTTGAGGTGGTTTATCTTAAATGACCGCTTGAACATTCTTTTAAAAATAATAGCAAAACCAAAAACTTTTCTTGTATGAAAATTATACAAAAATATCTTTAGCTCCCTGCTAAATAAAATAAATCTTGCTGAGGATAGGATGTCCATGTGAACATGATGTATAATTACGATCTATGGTGTGCAAAGAAATGCAATTTATTCAACAAAAATGTATAATCCAACTCGACAAAGCACATGGTGACATTTTTGCATCGTGACACAGTGTGTTGCAGCCCCAGTGTTTGGTCATTTGTGCCACTGGTTTTGAGCTTGATTTATTTTTGAATTAAAACCCTAAGTGAATGGAATGTCACTATCTATGCCAGACAACAAACAGCATGAACTGCATAAAATGGGTAATAAATGTTTACCGTTTACAACCTGTAAAGCTGTTACATGCAGTGGAATTCTCTACCCTGTATGCCACGCACTCCTATGCAAAATGATTCACACTTGACTTACTGCTGACACTCTAATTAGAGTTTTGCTACATAAATGCTCTTTTTTATGGCACTGGAATTTGTGGCAAAAAGGAGCTGTAGCTGGCCATCACATGGTCATAGTAGAGTCGACATACATTCCCCAGAGGCAGCTTCAACATTTCAGTCCATAGATTTTATTGATAAATCTTATCCTCAATTGCTAATGCAATTTATTTCACCCAGCCGTACTTTTCCTGCCTAGCCTGGCAGTGTTTCTTTTAGGCTATCAGTAGGGCATCAGTGTGGTTGTCTTATCATATTGTTGAAGCTGTAAGGTTGGGTTGTTGCGGAGTAAAAGATCATGTGTAGATTTCATCACCTTAGCACTTCTGGTAATGCAGTATGCATTCCATCTGTGAGGGCATTTGACCATATAAGGGTTTTTTGCTTGGACTCAGTTTAATTGGACTAATTTGCAATTAGACCATTTTATGCATGGCAGTTTAACGTGTCATCATAGCAAGATTTAGCCCTGTTTATGGGGCATAATGGTGATATTGTGTGTATTTACATGAATGAAATCATCCCTACTATAGATTCTGAGTAGACTGTTTCTATGCACACTAAACATGAACCTTAATTAAGTACACTGATCACAACATTAGGGGATATTTCAAAATGAATATGAAGCTATACAAAAATAAGCTTTTGATCTTTTTTTATAACCAAGCGCATCAGAAAAGTAAACGGCAAGTCAAAGTAAGTTGTTCTATAATGCAAATGAATCTATCCATCGTGTTTGGCTGCATGCCTAGTGACTAATGGTATGAGTTCTGTTTTCTGCTGAACATCATAGAACCCATAGAAGATGGGCTGATGAGCATCATCATTGCAACTGAGCAACTGTCCTCTTCTCTGATGAGTCACGGTTCAGTTTGCAGCCATATACCCTACTGAACCGTCATTGTGTGGCACTCTCATCCAGTTTAACATGCTACTGTTCACCCCCATGACTACATCTCATTTACATAATCAAACAACTTTCTTTGACTTTTCATTTGCTTTTCTGATTATCTTGTTTAATGAAATAAATTCAAATGCTTCTTTTTTAATCATTTCATGTTAATTTAGAAATATCCCTTAATTTTTGAGAGCAGTGCATTTCCATTTACATGCATAGCTATGTAACAAGGATCTAGCAATAGTCGTCATGTTTCTTGAGCCTTTAACTGCCTTTATTATTTTTTATAGGTGTAAAACTGTGACTGTTTCAGCAATATGTACCCATGTACATATTAAGAAGGAGAAGGGAGTTAGAATTAACATACTTCACATTATTACACGTTAATGTGAGAATGCTCTGTCATCAATTTGCTAGATTGACAGACAGATAATTGTCCATTCGTTCCTGCTGACTTAGGACTCTGGAAACTGATTCCTCACACCTGCCATGTTAAATTACATAATTACAATGGTTCCCAAAGTGGGGGGGCATGCCCCCTAGCGACATTATCAAGGCGAATGATTGTGGCGTGTTTGAGCCGGGAAAATCTCATAGAGAAAAATGTAAGATACAAAATGCATGTCACTTGTAAAAACTTTTTTGTTTTGCTCAACAATAATTAGCAGGGTTTTGGGAATTACAATATTTTAAATAAGCTCCAGTGATTTTTTTTTGAATCGAAGTAGGAGAGAGTGGGCTCTAATTCTCATTTTTTGTGGGGGACCACTAAAGCATGCTTTGTGTCAAAACTGAGCATCACATTATTATGTAATTTTCATTTTAAATATAAAAAAAAAGATATATTTTTATCAATATTGCACAACTCAAGTGTACATATCTGCAGATGCCGATATACATATTTATAACCTACAGCGAGATTAGACAGCCCAGTTTAACATTATTACCAAAATGTAACTTGTATGCAAACCACCTGTATGCAAACAATAAAATGAAAGGTGTCTTCAGAGTAAATTTTAGCCACATTTAGTTACCTAACTTGTCCTTGCAGAGATTACAGCTTAAAAATCTTTTTTTTTTTTATTAACAGGCTAATTAAAAATAGCTCTATATAAACTAATACTAAATAAATCAGTAAAATCATTGGGTCGTAAATAAATAAGTTAAATTAAATAACAGATCTCCTCAAACTAATGAT
>JAYJMA010059776.1:0-10646 GCA_036873895.1 Parotocinclus cabessadecuia
CAATTAATGATTCATTTACGGAACAGTTAAACACAAACTCTTCGATTACACGGGAACAGGAGCCTAATGATATTTCCCCCTCCTTATATATGAATTCAGGACCTCAAAATCATCAAGAAGGGAAAAATTATTATTATTATTTAAATTTTGTAAACCGTCTACTAAGCGGTATTGATCCCTTCCTAGGAGGTTTAACCCCCAAGTCGTACCCTGACCCATGTTGGGAGGGAGGGGCAATGACTCTGAGGACCACCTCCACGGTGACATCCCCACTAGAGATTATTTACTTGGGACACTCGAACAGTTCCTAAAACGGAAGCCGTTTGGAGGGATGAAATGTCTTCAAGAACCACAACAAGTTTCCTTCAACTAAAACTCTTGTCTATTTTGGAATTAAAAACGAACATCTAAAGATAAAGCTACGGTACTTTAACAGGATCTTGTGGTCCTAAAGCCTTTGCCCTTCATGGATTTTGAAACGTTATGCATGAAGTCACTAAATGCACCTCTGAAAAATGTAACTGTTGGTTACGAAACAGACACTGGGGTCGAAACAAACTCTTGGTTCTTCAAGTGGAACGTTTGGCAGTGAAGCTGGACCTTTGACCCAGGAGCGAAGAATTTCTTCTTGGAACTAGATCCCTGGGTTCTGGTGCAACCAGAGTTTGGTACCACACCACAGGTTACCAGATAAAAGGTCTGTGCTCACACTGAGTCATTACTTTCTATCCAAACATTCAGAGTGTGATCACGCCGCGTTCTGCAGGAACTTTACTTTACTTTATCGGTTCTTTAGACACAGGAGCAAAACAGGCAGTGGTTAAGCACGAGGGGCCATGTACAATGATGGCAGGTTTTTTAGAGCATCCGGTTTCAAAGAAATCGGGTGAGGCTTTAGCTTCCGGCAGTGCAGTTACCTCTGAGAGTTCCCCCAGTTTGCTCTTTTAACTGGCAGTCAGTATGATGTGGCGTTTCCTCTCTCCCTTTGGTGTGAGCTCTGTGCTGGCATGCTGGTATCTCTTCAGTGCTAGCCTTTACCCGTCTGCTCTGTGCTGGGTAAACAAGAGTGGCAGATAACATCTCGCTCCTCCACATCTCCTTAAAGAAATTCCAATAAGTTTCCCCACACGTTTGTCTCTGCCTCACTATTCGGCTCATCTCCTGGTCTCATTTGTGGGACGGACAGTACACTGGTTACGCCAGGGTCTTGTTGGGATGAAGAACCCGAAACTCTTGTAGCACTTTCCAACTCTTGACCAAAGAATGAAATATCCTTCTCACCTAGGACGGACTGGAGACGTTTAGGGGCAATGCAGCGTCTCCCAAACGTGAAAGCACCCCTCACGTTTTTGTAGCTGTTTCGTCAGAGCTCAGGACGGTTCAGCGATGGGTCAGTCTTAAGTTGCTGTGATGCTGTGCCGTCAAAATAACAACACTCGGCCGTTAAACGTCTAAACCACTGCCGACAAAAGTGGAAACGCCCAAATTGTGCCCCAAAGCGCACGTTATTACAGAACTAGATTTTTTTTTCATTTCGTAAAAACCATCTACAAAGCGGTATTGATCCCTTCCTAGGAGGTTTAACCCCCAAGTCGTACCCTGACCCATGATATGAGGGAGGGGCAATGACTCTGACGACCACCTCTATGGTGACAGCCCCACTAGAGACGAGTTACTTGGGACTCGTCGCTCTTCAGTCGAGTCGTGAATCCATTAGGAGCCCAAACGTCTGCTTTGACTCCAATCACTTCGTTCATCTCAACTTTAGATACAAAGCCTGATGATGAACCTCGGCTCGTTGGAAGGATCAGGCTCCTCGTTCTGTCTAACGAACTGAAATCCAAACCAATATCACCAAAATAGATAGATAATTAGAAGCCAGATAGTGAGGACGTAAATGGAACAGTAAAACATAAACTCTTTTTCAGGACCTTAAAATCATCAAGAAGTGAAAAATTATTCCAGAACCAGATTTTTAAAAATTGTGTAAATTGTCTACAAAGCGGTATTGAATCCCTTCCTAGGAGGTTGAACCCTCAAGTCATACCCTGACCCATGATAAGAGGGCGGGGCAGTGACTCTGAGGACCACCTCCATGGTGACAGTCCCACTAGAAATGGATTACTTGGGACACCCAAGCAGTTTCTAAAACGGAAGCCTTTTGGAGGGAAGAAATGTCTTGTAGAGCCAAAAAAGGTTGGTATTTTGGACCGGAGGCTTTGAAAAGGAATATTTAAAGATAAAGCTACGGTAATTCATCTGTATTTCATTCATGCTGTGCCGTCAAAGTAACAACGCTCAGCCATCAAATGTCTAAAACCACTGGCAACAGAAGTGGAAATGCCCAAATTGTGTCAATATTTAGTGTTCCCACCATTATTATCCAGCATGGATTTGGACACAAATGATTTATGAGGCGACTTTTAAAGGGTTAGAGTGTAAAGTGTTTTCCTGTGACCAATAATAGCGGTGCATTTGATAAAAACCAGCCCCAATAGCAGTCCATTCACACTACGTTCACATGGACGATATTCTTCAAAAAAGTCCACCTTTCAAACTTCTGAAATCCCTTGATTTTTTATTTTTTGTTTTATTCTGCACTATTCTGGTCGTTTCCCTCCCTAAGGGCCGCTCTCGTGTTCCCTCCGTCTTGCTTTGTGTGGTTTGCCGTCTTTCATCTGAACCGCCTGGTCGCTGCGCAGTCGGTAAAATTAGACCAGGAGCTCTCTCTCGCCTCTCTGAAGCGTCCTGTTACACTTCGCTCACGATGAGGACTGTGGGTGTATTTCATCTGCACATTGTTAAAGTCCGCACATCCCCGTACCGGCTGGTGCTGAAGAGGCTCCACCGTTACGCTCCCTAAACCTTTTGTCATTTCAGAAAAAGGCCCATTTGATTTCGGTCTGCTGGGCTTTCTGTTTTACAACCCCCCCACCCCCCATACGGGTCACCGCAGAGGCTCTGGAGTCGAATCGCGAACGTGGCAGGCAGAGGTGCACCCAGAGCAGAGTTGTTTTGGACCGATATCTGTAAGTGACTGCTTTGAACATAATCTCGAAGATGCTGGACCTGGCAACCAGCCACCTCTGGGACAGCTCAACGCGAGAGCGCGTGTGCATTTTGCAATAAACCTAATCTAGAGTATATCCAAAATAACCGACGACACAATCGGCGGTGCATGTTCCGGAGACCCGTTACGGGTTGAACATGTAACGCGTTCAGAACTTCTTCTCCTCGTTAGGACCAAACATCCTTGAGCGGTTCCACCTAGAGCACAGCGTGCTCCAAAGACTTAAGGAACGATCCCATCGCGTTCCAAATGTCAGCGGATTTAAAAAGGTCCAAACTGTGAAGCAAGGTAGAGGAACATCCATCTAAAAGAGGTTCTTCAGATTTCAGAAAAAGGGCTTCTTCTTCTTCTTCTTCTTCTTCTCCAGCCTGGACCGTCTGCTTAGACAGAACGTCTATTTTTAGGGCTTGGAAGAAGCAACGCGGAAATCCAGGCCACTGTGCGTTACAGGTTCACAAACTTCTCCTCCCTTCGCAGCTGTGCAGGCTGAGGATGTTCTGCCGGAGATGAAAACGGCCCCTGGAACAAACCGAGCTTCAGCAGATTTTTGCATCTTCGCCGTTACTCTTAGCAGGACGAATAAATCAGCGCTGAGCTCATTTAGGCTCCGTAACTGGACCCTGAGGAACACGGTGTGTATTTTTGGGGCGGATTGGTTTATATTGTTTGTACATCAGTGCACTTTGGAGAGTGCTCTTAATTTGTTACTTCATAAGGAAGACGATGCTCCCACAATAAAAGGCGGCCAAACCAGCGGCGGTGGCTTAACGTTCGAAGGTGTTGGGTTCAGGCTGTTCCGGCTCGCTGATGAGCCTGAGAGAGACAGCACGTTCGGAAGGTCTTTCGTAACCCTTAGATCAGAACCCTCTGATAAGAATGATCATGCCACGATGGCTTTTGAAGGCTTGAGAACCTTTGTAATGTGGGCATAAGTATTAGGACGCCCAAGCATCAGGCTTTGTCCCGCAGGTGTAAAGGCCGTGCAGACTGAATTTGAACCTGGCACTAAAAAAAAAAAACGTTTAGGGACCCCACGGAGTGCCAGTTTAAGAGCGAAAGAGTTTAAGGTTAGGAGCGGGGGCACCCAGTGCCTAAAAATTACCAACCAACACTTTTCTGGTGCGCGATTGATCTGTGGAGTCCACAGGAAAGCTGGTGTTGAGTCAGGGTCCGGTGATTCCAGGAGAACATTAGCTTCCCGACCCTGTGGGACTGTTTCGGGACCGTGCCCGTTCGATCAGGATGGGGAAGGCCCCCTTTCTGTTTCGTAAAGGCATGGTTTGGTCGAACACAGCCCGGATCTCAACCCTATAAAAGAACTCTGGGATGGTCTAGAACCTAGATCTAGTGAGGTGAGGTCCTTTCATCCATGGTGACGGTCCATCCTAGACGCCTTTAAACCCTGGGCGTGTGTTGTTTTTTTGTTTTTTTTGGTGCAGAAAAGTTTTAAGTGGTGTTTGTGAATGCGCTGCTTGACAAAAGACTGGCCGGATTAAAAAACGGGGCATACAGAATCTAGAGTCTGTCAGAGGAAATACGAGCAGATCCGAACACAAACACTACGCTAACGACCCATTTTCGGGCTCCCACGGGAATCCTTAAGGGCACACACAATTACTGTGATAAATGGCGACGATTCCGTTTTCCTCGCAGTATCACCAATCCCACATGTAAAACATCTATTTGATTTATTACCCCTTCCGGTGCGGCGCTTCCTGCCCCCTAGAGATATGTGAATTTGTTTTTAATTTCTGCTTATTCGGTTAGGTTTTCATTGCAGCCTCGGCTCTTCTCTGACCTCGGGCTCATTCTGCTTGTGGAGTTACGGCCCAGACGAAAGGTGCAATTACGCCAGCACCTCTGCCGCTGAACGATGGACTCCCGGACCTGCTACGTGCCAGAAAATCAATTATCCCACGTGAGAAATGAGAGCGACTCGCTGTTAGTTATTTATTATAATGCCGGCCCGATGAGGGCTTTCATCTCCCGGCTGATTGACGTTCCTTGAGGTTACGGCAGTGGCACCGTGGCGTCAGATCTTCTATTAGCATCCGATTTTATCCGCTCTCATGAATCATGCCATTGGAGCTGGGGTTTTATAATGAATATGTTAAATGTCACTCACCCTTCTGTCATTCCTTTTATTAAAATGCTAATGGTGCCAGGCAGGTGCCAGGGTGAAGTTGGATCAGAGAGGACAGGGGTGTAGAGCGACCAAGTGTAGGAGCTCATGCACTCCGGGGCACTTTAGAGAAGGCGGTTGACCTATGGCGCGTCTCAAAATGTGGGACGAAGCTGTAGTACTCAGAGAAAACCCCTGCAGACCAAGGTTTTTTGTGATTGTGGATTGTGATGACCAGCCTCCTGCAGTCTTGACCCCAATTTGTATCCTCTGTCTTGCAAAAGCAATGTTTTCTATTATTAAGGTTCCGAAAACCTGACGACCCCGTCAGCCGTGCCATCCCATGTTCTGCACGGTTCCCTGGCTTACCCGATGGGCACTACAGTTTGGAATTTAAAACCATTAATGCCAAAAATCCTTTGTGCACTCCTCCGTCTGCACCGGGAATTGTTCCTCCATTCCATCAGCACCGGGGCGCCTCAGGTCCCATTTCCGTTTCCGGATCAAAAACGGCACCAGGGGCTGGAGAAGAACTGGTGTCACGGTGCCAGGAAAGAGACCTCTGTCTGAACGTGGAAAAGCCCGATGAAGAAAAGCTGATTGCACATTTTGGCAAGGCGCAGACCAGGACCTGGAGCAGCACCAACTCTGGTGGGGTCCTGGCCAAAAGAGGGTGGAGCTTTAAGCATCTCAGTGGCCATCTCACTAAGAATGTCTCGTGGAGAAGCCACGTAACGGACGCGTCTCCTGGTCAGGTATGGCTTTTCACCACAGGGACTGGGGCTGTTCTCCGCCATCTCCGGATTCCTGTACGTACCTACTCCTTGTTTCCTATCACGACTTTTTTTCCCCTTTACTAACTTAACTCTGGTTCTCGCTGCTGGAAAGCGATACGATTACAACGTTGTCTATTAGAACGATCGGCGCTTTGCCCTCTGTACCAGACAGTTCCTGCGGAGGCTGGCAGCGCGATGGGGCGCATGGATACGATTTCACCCGAGGAACAAAAAATAAAAATATTCCCCTCCCATCACGCTGATGGCTTGGCACTGATTCAAGCCGGAGTCTTTTCCGGGGAAAAAAAGAATCGCTCAGCTTTTAAAATGAAGAGTAAGGGCTTGGAATTTCACCTCGGTAGCTGCAGAAGAAGCTCCTGTTTGGAGGAACCTCAGTGAGAAGTGAGAGGCTCCCTGCCAGTGATAGATCTGTCTATTAATAATGCAAGAGCGTCTGGGGACCGAGCGCCATTTACAGTCACTCTGTGTACACACACACACACACACACACACACACTGGGGTTTTTCCCTCCTGAGCTTATCGTCCCTGTCACTCTCCTGAACCACGTCCATCTGCTATGATAATATTTGAACGTTCATGCATAAATTCATGCACAGAACTACTTCTACGACGAGGCCAGACTCGGGACGTGTTTTTGCACCCCTGGCTAAATTTCCAATCTCCGCAGTTCATGCGTTGCCGTTTCATAAACTGTAGCGACGCGGTTCGCGCTCGGCGCTGATCGAGGTGTCGGTGCTGGTGGGCATCTAAAGGTCGCTTCTGTAAACGGAGACTCCAGGGCAGAACCAGGAGTTGCTCGAGGGGATCCGATCTCACAGTTGGCTTGGAAAGAAGTGCCGGTTCCGAACTCGTTTCCTCCCCCACCAGCCCTCTAGGTTGGCACGATGCGAGTCAAGCTGCTTTGCTCCATCCTCCGTTCTTCTGCTACGCCTTCTCCGAGACTCCGCCGGCTTTAATTAGCTCTTCAGGCCACGGAAGCTTCTGCTTTTGTTTCTGCAACTTTATTCAGAACCTGCACGGCAACTAAAGCAACTGGCGCATCCCTCTGACATCGAGTCCTGCCCCCGGCAAAGCCAGGTCTTGAGGTTAGTGTCCTGGTTCTGTTTTGGTGGGCGGGGCTTCCCATGCCTCCACAGCCAGCTTGCTTCTTTCGGGTTTGGGTTTGTTTTCATAGATCTGGTACCTCGATTCTCTTGGGATCTGGCAACCCCGATTTGTGCGAGTGAGTGATCACAGTTCCTTGTATTTGTGGGTGTTTATTTTTATTTTAACTTTTTAAAAACCTTTTAAAAAATGTAATTAATACTTTATTATTTTTTTTATTTTAACTTTTTTCGATTTTTCGATTTTTTCGATTGTTTTTTAATTTTAATTTTAATTGATTACATTTTAATTCATTTTTTATTTATTTTTATTTTAACCTCTATTTATTTGAACTTTTTACATTTTTATTTTAAACATTGTTCCATTTAAATTTTTAATTAATTGATTGATTGATTTTTTTTATTTTAACCTCTATTGATTTTAACTTTTTAAATTTTAATTTACTTATTTAAAAATATATTTAATTATTTTTATTTATTTTTATTTTAACCTTTATTTATTTTAACTTTTTACATTTTTATTTTAAACATTGTTCCATTTCAATTTTTAATTAATTGATTGATTGATTTTTTTTATTTTAACCTCTATTGATTTTAACTCTTTAAATTTTAATTTATTTATTTAAAAATTTATTTAATTATTTTTAATTATTTTTATTTTAACCTCTATTTATTTTAACTTTTTACATTTTTATTTTAAACATTGTTCCATTTAAGTTTTTAATTAATTGATTGATTGATTTTTTTTTTTATTTTAACCTCTATATTGATTTTAACTTTTTAAATTTTAATTACTCATTTAAAAACTATATTTATTTATTTTACTTTATTATTTTATTTAACCTCTATTTATTTTTACTCTTTTTATTTTTTATTTTAAACATTGTTCCAGTTAGGTTTTTTAATTCATTGATTTATTAATTGATTTATTTTTATTTTAACCTCTATGTATTTAAACTTTGGCTTCCATCAAGTCACTGGTCAATCACTCGTGATTTCATTGTGCTTGAATTATACAGACTTGGCGACCAGTCAGAACTAAACTGGTGTTGAGAGGAGTCAAAACAAACGGTACAAAGCTGATCTGCTCTAACTGCCCCAAAATCGGGAGGAAGCAGATGCAGCCATGCTCACTTGGCAGCTTAGACCCGACGCCTTTCCAAATCCGCTTTAAATAAGGACCAATTCGGAACAATTATAGGACCCTCAGAAGGACGTACAGACATGTGTCACCTTCTGGCTGCTTCCTTAGGGACCATGACACGGCTTGTTTATACCTTTTTTTAATCCTTTCTTTGCTTGCGTCACACTCTTAATTGCTGCAGCACTTCTGACGAAACCCCGCGACTCCGAGGTTAAATAATTACGTTTAATGGCGCATTCGATGTCTTGTCAGGATCCCGTGGAGCTCTAATACAGATGAATAACTCTCAGCGCTGGGCGCCTGGCACGTATCGCCGGCGTGTGACTTCAAGATCGAGCATGTGCGAGACGCAGATGGTTCCACGCCATGAACGACTTTATTATCGCCGGATGGGGTTGACAGCTGCCCAAATGTTTCGTGGATTCGCGCCTGGGAATCATCCTCGCATGCCCTCGGTCCCGGCTCCGGAAAATATTTCCCCTTTTCTTGTTTTTCCACAGATGTTTGCTCGTTTTACAGACGGTTCCGTCGCTCTGAAGCCTCAGCGTCTTGTCTCGTCTCGTCATCAGATCAGTTCCACTACATAACCCTTCACTACAGGTTTACTAATATCACATTTCCCAGCTCCTCTAAGCACCTCGAAGCTTACAGACCTACCGTCTTTATTCAACGCTCCTAAATCTGTGTACCTTTCCGCATTAATGCTGCATCTCAGAAGTGGAAACGACCCTCACCAAGGGCCCACGCTGGCTTTTTGGACTTTTGTCTTTGAGGTCCAGAGACACAGCATTCATTTCTTCAAAAGAAAAAGATCTCTAATCCTGATGGGTCTGAGCACAGTCCCCGTTTCCACTGGCTGATGGTCCAGCCTAGACCTCTCCTGGCCCATGGAAGACAAGGCTGCTTCTGGACTTGGACATGGCCACCTTATGATGGTTCTTGAGGCTTTTTAGGACTGGATTTCCTCCAGATTCGGAATGGTTTAAGGATATTATGGTCTGCAGAGGGAATCCCTTCCGATCTTTATTAGAGGAGCATCGTTTATAAACATACGGTGATAAACTGGAGGGAGTTCCTCTGATCATCTTTGCGTTCGTGTATAAATATGGAATTATGGCATCATTCCATACTGAATTTAGCGTGGCGCTCTCTCCCTCTCTCTAATTACCCCGGATTCATTCTGCATCCCTGAGGATGCTCCAGGTCATGTTTGGAGAACTCGAGGGGGGCGATGGTGGGGGGCGATGGTGGGGGTTTAAATGTTTGAGATGGCTCCTGCGTTGGACGATACACTGGAGAGTGCACCAGGACACCAGTGATAGTGATAGTGATCGATCAATGTTCCAGTCCATCACTAAATCCGATCAATCAAGCGGACCGTAATCTGTCACATGACCTTTCCGGGTGAGGCCGTGTGAGAGTCCCTATCCGGGGGAGATGAGATCAAGCTGATTGATTCCCCAAATTAGGTCTGGATCTAAAAAACGGAGCCATGGTGCTTAATTTATTAACCTTACTAATCAGTATAAAGAGACATTTAAAAAAAAAAGAATACTGAAATTGTTTCATAATCGTTTTGTATAATAATAATCAGTATTGTAAATCATATAATAGTATAGTTGTATACATGGATAAGTATGTTTGTGTAATTGCAAAACTAATATTTTCAGTTGAATAATTACATTAATGACTTAATGACGTTTAGCACTGAAGTATCATGATGAGAATAACGGTTTATTATTAGTGTTATTAGATTCATTTTTCTTTTAACAATAATAATAATAATAATAATAATAATAATAATAATATTTTATTGCTGTATCATTAATCTACCGATTATTATTATTATTATTATTATTATTATTATTATTAATATTATAGATTATTTTTTCTTATGATGATAATATAACAAAAATAGTTTTCAATGTTTTTCTGTTTTTATTCTGATATTACTTCAATAAATTTGATCATTTAAATCTTTTTTAACAATAATAATAACAATAATAATAATTATGATGATTGATAATAATATTAAAAAAAAAATTAATAATAAAAAAAAATAATAATAATAATAATAATAACAGCAGTAATAATAATAATAACAGTAATAATAATAATAATTATAATAATTGTTCATGTTATTATTATTATATCAGCAGTATTAATGATAGTAGTATTAATTGTTATAATATCAGCAATAATAATAATAATAATAATAATAATAATAATATTAATAGTAATAATAATAATAATAATAATAATTTGTTTTTGTTTTAATAATAGCAATAATATTACTGATAATAGTAATCATAACTATAGTAATAATAATAGTAATAATAATAATAATAATAATAATAATAATAATAATAATTATTATTATTATTATTATTATAGTAATAATAATAATAA
>JAYJMA010059787.1:0-10646 GCA_036873895.1 Parotocinclus cabessadecuia
AGTCAGACTGCTAACTGGTTATCTAGGTAGAGTGCTAACTTACCTCAGTTTAGTTAACGTTACGTAGCTAAATCGTTTTGTGAAATAAAAGTTATGTTTGACAATGTCCTAACGTAGAACATTTATACATTTATACGTAGCTCCCTGCATAAAACAAAGCTTAGGCTACATATATATGATGTTTTGCTCAACAACAAACTTGAAATCTGATTTAAAACGTCAAATAAAATATACTGATATAACTATATAAAATTATGTAATAATAGCCTATTGCTGGGTGGTTTGTTCCAACTTATTAAATCTTAATATTAAGTCTTAATATTATGTCAAATATTATATCAACATATCACCTCGATTAACAAATTAGTAGTGTGACTGTAAGCCTATACGACAAACTGGGCATTACTAAAAGAGATAATTGTTAAAACTATCTTCCCTGTGTTTATCATCGAAAATTTTCCAATCAAGGTAAAAGACTTTCGTGCTTTCGCTTACGTAGTGGGCTCTGTAGAATGAGCTGGGCGGGGCTTAACTCCAGAATCCAATGATTGCCTAGATCCCGCACAAGAAAAAGGCAACGGAGAAAAGGTGCAAAGAAAGCTTCAAAATATTAAACTCAAAATAGAGTTTTAATAGAGCTCAGTTAGTTAGGTTGTGTAAGAACAGAAGCTGGTGTACAAATTCAGATGCAAGTGTGCTTGATTATCGATTATTGACATTTGTTAATTGATTCAAAATCATTAACGTCCGTAATCGCTATGCATATAAAAATCAATTTTTCCCCCACCCCTACTTAAGAGTAATATTGCGAGCATGTCCATGCCTTTATGTTATGGCCACAGTATGCACATCTGGATGGTTGCTGTATCATGTCACAAAGCTCAAATAATCTCACAGTTACCAGTCACCAGATCTCAGTCCAACAGGGCACATTTCTGATGTGGTGGGACAGAAGATACGAATCATGGATGTGCAGCTGACAAATCTGCTGCAACTACGTGATGCTATCCTGATGAATGTTTCAAGCACCTCACTGAATTTAAACAAAAGACTCAACAAACAGCGGCTAAAAACGGGTCCGACCTGCTACTAGCACAATGTACCTAATAAAGTGGCCTCTGTATAGCCCAGCAAAACAGGTAATTGTGGAGTACTGCTTGAATGTTCCAATAGCCACTGATTAAATTGATTAAAGTAAAATATAAATGGACAACATCTTTAGTTACATTTTATTCCTAAGATTTTCTATGGGTGCCAAAATAGTGGCACATGGTTTTGGCAAAAAATCTTTCTTAATGAAATTTTTTTTTTCTCTGAATAAATGTACTTGGATTTCAGTTGAGTGTCAGATTAAGGATGTGATTTTTTACATTCTATACTCATTTTTGCCATTGGTGCAGATAAATTTAGACAGCTATTTTATCACTAATATGTTCTACTAACTCCTGTACCCTTAATTACGAAATAACAATACTTCCCAAAATTGTATTTTTTGAGCTTTCACTATAAGACTAAAAAAGTACTGGCATGATTTTCAAGACCTATTTGGTAGCTAGGACAAAAGGAATTATATGTTGAGTTCAGTAGTTACTCTCTTTATCACTACAAACATTCCTGCTCTACGTTGTGGACAATTTAACACAATCCATCACTAAGTCCTGGACCAGAAAGACAGAAACAGATAAAAGCTTTAATTTGAAGTAAATTAGCCTTGATGATAGCTGTGTACTGGAAGCACTGGTAGATCACAGCCACTCTGCAGACACCTGAATACAAAAGCTTCAACTAAAGCTTAAAGTGAACATGTGTTTTCAGTGTTTGAATGACTGTGGGTAAGCACTGCATTGTTCTTTATATAGAACTGGTAACTGCAAGCAACTCTTTGTTCTGCTATTTACCATATAATTCTGGTGATCAGACAAATGACTGACTGTTGTTTACAGGTAAAATACATAAGCAGTATACGATATATCATAAATATACAATGTAAATGTATTTGCTGTATAAAAACAGCTAAAAAGACACATTTTACTTTTATAATGTTGATCTCAGTACGATGATGTTCATAGAAATATTTTAATTAGTTAATATAATTGTGTTTGGTGTCATAATACAATGAGACTTAGAGAATAGACACAGCAGTGTTCCAGCCTGCAGCAAATTAGAAGTGTTGTGTAAAACAACTTTCACTTTCATTTATACTCTGGGTCAGTAATGTGATTTAAAGTGAAACATTTCCAGAGCTGGAGGGGTGGTAGCAGATGGAGCCTATCTTAGAATTCACTAGTACAACCAGAGAATATGAGCTAATATGAATTCATATGGAATTAAACGACCAGTCAATCACATGGCAGCAACTCTGTGCATTTAGGTATGTAGACACAGATGGTATGACCTGCTGAAATTCAAACCAAGCATCAGAATGGGGAAGAAGGTGATTTTAGTCACTTTGAATGTGGCATGGTTGTTGGTGCTAGACAGACTGGACTGGGTATTTCAGAACCTACTGATTTACTGGAATGTTCATAATATGTCATTGCAGTAAGCTCCTTCCTGCATGATCTTCATGACTAAAAACAGTTTGCAATATGATCAAAAACGTACTGGAAAATTCTGGGTATATATTTCTTTGTCTGAACATTTGCTACACAATAGCCATGTTTTAATAAATCTATGGAAGATAATGAAATTAAACATTGTGTTGGAATATCTACTCATTGAGTAGTTGTTGTTTGAACATTCAGTGGCTCAGTACATGGCATCTCTATGACTTTATGGCAGTGCTTAGCATGGCATCTGCCTTTACCCACATAACTCTACCTCATCTTTTGATGTATTCGCACCGTCACCCATAAAACCCATAAAGTATGGATTCAACTGACTGGCAATGGTTAACTTAAAACTGCTCTACGATTTTTAAGCATAAAAGGTGGCCTGTGGTCTATTATTCTATAAAAAACAAATAAGTCATACAGCAGGATCCATGAACGCTCGCTTAAGCTACAATTGAATACTGCTCCTTAAAAGAAAACAAAGCCTTAAACTCTATCATTCTGTTAACACACTTAAGTAAGTTAGTAAAGGGTTTTTTTTAATGAAATTAAGATTTGTATATATTTTTTATACATCTGTTTAAACAAAGCACATGTAGAAGAGTGACTGAGAGATTAAATAACAACAGGAACAATACAGCTTCATGTCTACCACCGCAACCATCAGATAGCACTTGACCCATAAAGTCCTAGATTCATAAACGTAATGATCATGCAACACTGGGGCACCCGTGGTCTGCATTACGTGATACATACGCGAGTCCCTTCTGAGCTCCAAAACTTGGCTGTCTCTGCTGATATTCAAGCATTATTTCCCTGACAGAAAATGGTTTGGTGTCAGAAAGCCGAACCTCCCCCCCTGGCCATGAGATATTTGAGGGAACATGAATACAGGTCATTTGTATGGGAATGAATATACGCACGCCTCCTTAATATAGCCACTAAGAAATACAATTTTTAAAAATCATAAGGTATAAGCTGGTATTTGTCTTATGTAGTATTTTGTTTAATCTGTAAACAAAACCGTGGCCACTATGCACCAAAATGGTCACATTAAAATACTTCCTATATAATATAATTTCAATTAAATGGAGTAGTTAAGTAGCTATTTAACACCTAGCCTGCTAGTTTAACTAAAGTTACTAATGTTAAACTCGACACTTTTTTTTTCATTTACCACACAATAAGCAATGGAGAAGTAACTGTTGTAAATATACCTCCATCAAGTAGGAATACACTTTAATGTAGTATCAGATGAAATGTGTTTTATGTCTAGCCTATATTTTGTTTGTGTATGTGTGTGTGTGTGTGTGTGGTGTGTGCTTCTCTCTCGCTTATGAAAATGTATTGTTGAGTTGAATTTAAATGTGCGTGACTCCTGAAACTTCTGGGAGAAGTAGGGTGTCTGCAAAGCCATTTGGAAACAAAACTTGCTAGGTTTAGGCTTTTGCTAGGCTCAAACTTAAACTCACAAGATGCAGGATACAAACTACATTGTCATCAGAAGCAACAAATTGCAAATCCTTTGCTACTAGTATTTTATACCATGTGATGTAGACCAGATGTGGCCCATTTTTACATACCAATTTATTGTAGTCCAAAATGATTTCTATGTTGTTCTCCCAGTCTTACTTCATGTTCACTGATAAGTCAGACGACTCAGATGTTCTACCATTTGTTTTTGTTTTCGCAACACACATTGCAAAAGATCAAGACTCCACTACCAAGAACTGCTTTTTATAAAAAGCTTCTGCCGTGTTATATTGCATCAACATTACCTCATTGTTCACTAATATTCATAAGCAGCAAAGACAATGACACATGGAAAATTATGTGAGCCAATATCAGCACTTAGTCACTAAGAGAAACAACCAGCACATGAACATGAACAACCAACTTTATGAACATGCTATCAATGGAATTACACATACTGTGCTCGAACCTTTTAAACTGTTACTCAGACCATAGCATGGTTTGTCTTTTCAGTACAATTATGGACTACAGAAAACATTTGGAGCAGCTTTTCATAACTGACCGAATAAAGCATTTATTCATAGTGTTTGACACAGTAAGAGATGATAAATCATTTCTTATGTCTTGGTACACATTAAAGGTATTTTGCTTAGGTATTATTAAATAAAAGTATTTATTTATTTATTCAGGCTGATAGCTTCCACGGTATTCTTTCACTTACTCAATCCAACTCCTCTCAGTCAACATCCAAATCTGTAAGACAAGAGCTACTAAGGAGAAGTACAATTTGCGTGTGCTTGAGACATACTACATATAGATGGTCTAATAAACAGCCTGTCTACTCACACCTAAAACTTGTGTAGCATTTCAAACGTGCCATTACTGTGCAATGGAATCAGTGCCATGATGTAGGTTCACCTTAAGAGCCCAAGTCAAAATCAGAAATCTGAATGACTACAATGAATGAATGAAAAGAGTGAAGCATATCATTTTGAACAGCCGTATCTGCAGTTATTTTCAGGTTTGCGGTAAACGCCGCACTAAAACTGGCTGGGAGATGCTTCTTACATTTCTCTAGGAACAGAATATGTAGTACATCGAATGTAGCGAATGTTCTACAGAGCCAAAGACCGTTTTCAGAATTTCTGATGACTGGAACTGGTGAGGTTTGTAGTTAACTTTTGGTGACATTTTAAGACTTTGATTACGTATAATGTACATACCAGTACTCCAGTAAATATTCAGTACAAAATATATAATACAGTATGAAGTGACAGACCTTGTATATCTTCTTTGATGATTGTGGGTCTTTTCTTGGGCTGTATTTTTCTGAACTTCCCTTTGAAATCCCCGGGTGTAAACATTTCCATGGAGAGGTTCGCAATTTGGACCAGTACGACATTGTCCTGGCTCCTAGAGTCCCACGAGTTTGTCTTGCTTGACACTGCGCTTCCAGAAGTGCCCACATCCTCCTTAGGCATATCCAATACTGGGGTAGCAGAGAACAAGCTCGTTCACTCGCTTAACAGCATGGATACAGTAATCTTCCACCACTTGTCCAATGCCTTTATGTCTTTGTGTAAATACTTCTTTACTTTCTATTCTTTCTATTCGGCTATATAAGTAATCAGAACTGTGGTGCTCTCCTCCTCTGCTTGAGAAATGGTTTTTATGGTCAGGGTATCCTTTCCAAAGTTTAAATGCTGAAGGATATGCTGTGTGAAAGTGCGAAGCCCAGACGTCTGTCAGACAAGTGTGTGTGGTGAAGCCTGTGCTGTCGCTGGTTGAGGCTGTTTAGCCTGTTACAGTATCATTGCTGAATGGAGCAGGTGTAGAATTACTCAAGTCAGCCCCACCCCTTTCACAGGCTCAGAAAGCAGGAGGAATGAGTACAAAACATAAGAGGAGTGTAATAAGGTGCGTGAAAGAGGTTCCACCATAAATTAGCTTATTTCTTTTGTTCTTTTTTGGTAAGTAAACTCAAGGTTTGTAGTAAAAGCAAGACAAAGCATGTCATTGTTGTAACTTTGTTGTAGTCTGAATTAACACATATACTATTTGCATACTGAACCTCAACTGCCAAAAGGTACAAATATAATACATGCTGTTACTCAAATGCTTGTTAAGTTGGTATCTCCAGCTCTCAATTACATGCATGTTAACAACGTTTTACACTTTGGACAGCAGTAGTAGCATCCAGAACGTCTAGCATTTTCATTTTAAATTTTATTTGTCAGTTTTTCCTTTTAAATGCTATAATTACTTTTCAGGGCAAACACAGGACAGAGGACCTTATTCTCCTGTGCAATGGCAATTGAGAAACTGACCATTCCCTAAGGGAACGACACAACGCATTTGCATAACACTATTTATTGTTTTGGTGCCATTCAAGACACAATATATAATCTTATCAGGGGAACTCATCTTAACCTGTTATCTACTGGTTCCAAGCCCCAAGGAATGGCATGAAACTAAAACAACAGTTACAAAACCTTAGAATACCCAAGCCATAACTAATCTGAAACTCTAAAAACTAATCTCTGTGTGTGTGTGTGTGTGTGTGTGTGTGTGTGTGCTGGATGTGCATGATTTTATTACATTGTTTACATTATAATATAAACACGATCCAGTCCCCACATTGCTTTTTTAAACAGAAAGTACATCTTTTTTGGAAACTAAACATGTAAAAAGATTTGATTTAGGTTACTGAGGTTAAGATTGAGGGAAGGTGTAGCTCCAGTAATCATTATGTCAGTGGGGGGCCCCCATAATGGTAGCAGACGATATTCTGTGTGTGTGCATGTGTGTGTGAGAGAGAGAGTTGGTTTTATGCTGCTGTTTAAAAGTTGCAAAGATATTTTTTCTCTGATTGGCTACAGTGGACAAATAAATGTGGTCATTACTCTGTGTTATGTGACATATTTCTATATTATTTTCTTACATCTTATAGTAACTGGTCTGTAATGCACTAGTGTGTTAATAAAGCAATAAGCCACAAAGGGGTTGTCCATTACCACACTTTTATCACGTTACAGCCCAGTCTAGGGGGAAAACAACACATATTTCCGAAGGACACAGGAGCTATACACAACCATCTGAAAACAACGGCGAAATCAAATCAGTATGCAGATGAACATGAGTTTACATTTTTTAAATAAAAAGTGTTTTAAAGAAGTGACAGCATTCACATTTACATCAAGGGAGTTTTCAAAGCAATTTTTCAAACGAGTTTCAAACGAACGTAAAGCATGAGCATGAAGCATAAACATTTTTACTTCGTTTTTTTCCCTTATCCCGAGTAACTGTGGTAATTCACAGTCCAAGCAACTGAGGTTACACAGAAGAGCCCAATTACTGTAGCTTGGCATAGGCGGGATTTGAACCCTGGACCTTCTGATCCAATATCCAGACTGTCCAGACTCCTTACAGTCCTCTCGTTAATTTCCAATGTCTAGTCATTTGTTCTTCTTAATTTTGTGCATGTATTTACACCTGCTGCTAATCTACTGGTAAGTCAATACTGACCTCAAAACCTTACATTTGTAAAATGCTGCTCACAGTAGTGGTGTTGTGGGTTTAAAAACCTGGAATTTGGTTTTAACAACGACTGGGAGTGCGGCTCAGCCACTCAGATTCTGGAATTAGAGTCCCTGAGTAACGGAGTACTTGAGGGACTACATTGGATACTGACCTGCACACCACAGAGGGCACTTCTCACTAACCGAATTTCTGTCAACAAACTATTGTACAAAACACATAATTTCATACATATAAGCACACATAATCACTGGGAATGTCACACAAGAGACTGAGCATTACCAGGGTCTACCTCTTTCCCTTAGCATGCTGCTTTGTGTACAGGCAGTTTTTAATGTTTCATGAACTACCAAGACCAAACACACACCGACCTGACATAGGCACACCCATTCATTAGCACTAACTGGTAAATAACTCTGAAAGCAGGCTTCATCCCCAGCCCTCCCTACTTCTTTTCCACCCACTCTCAAAATAAATACACACTCACATAAACAATCCGCAGAACAAACTACTGTTTCTTAAAGCAGTATTTACTGGCCAGTAGAGATTTAACAATCATTACTGATCATGTTCCTGGTGATGCCATCCCTCAGTTTTGAACATTGTTGTTTTGTTGTGATATATTAAAGGGTTTTAACATATGGAAATGAAAAAAGTGCTCTCTCTCACTCTGTGTGTGTGTGTGTGTGTGTGTGTGTGTGTGTGTGTGTGTGTGTGTGTGTGTGTGTGTTACATTTGACAATTATATCTAAAATGTTTCATAAACTGCAATTCCGGCCATTTTAGAGAATTGTTCTCAAGATTGTTGTTACCTCTGGTATTACATGAAAACAAAAACTGTTTTACTTTACAATTTTATATCATAGTATATCATAGTTTTCAAAGATGGATACAGAAGCTTCTCTGCTGTTAAGCCTACAGCTGTAGCACCAGCAGCCCGTGGTGGACAGTAAGGATTGTCAAAGCAATGTTATATGTACATGGTGTCTTTAAAGCAAACATATATGCCAAAAACAAAACATAACAACAAGCTGTATATACCAGCATGTGCTAAAGATCATACATACAGCAAAATGTGGATCAAATCCCTTTTCACTGATTTTTCTGTTCTGTTGCCGATGCGACACACAAATGGTGATCAGAGGCTAACAACAATCATTAATAGTGTATTACATTTATTTGCTTCAGCATGTCAATATGTCATGTTTAGTCAACATGAACTCTATGTCAATTAAAGATAAGTGTGCTTTCACATGTTGTGTCTAGTTTGGTGCACTTTGTCCCTTGGGTCGATTTGTTTGTTCAATTGGAAGAAGATCCGTCTATGAGATGTGATTTTGGTTTCAAATGAGACGTTGCGCTGATCAGATTTCCTGCTGATGATGTGCAGATCTATATGTCCTTGATACACACACTTAATCTGCCACCTCTGCTTTTGACCAGTTGTTTAGCTGATGTGAGGACTTGGTTGGCGGATAGCTTACTGAGTCTCAATAGTAATAAGTCTGAGGCTACAACTGCTTCTCCAGCTACAGGCAATAAGATAAGAAGTACAGCTGTTTCTATTCCAGGTTTCGATGTTTCTTCCTCAAAGATGGTTAAGAATCTGGGAGTCATTTTTGACTCCTTTTCATCCTTTGAACACGACATCAACAACATTTGTAGGATAGATTGTTTTTTACACTTAAAGAGTATTGCTACGATTCACCCATTTCTCTCATTTGCTTCTGCAGAGACTTAGTCACGCTTTTGTAAAACTCAGGATGGACTACCGTAATGCCGTGCTACATGGACAGCAGGCTAAACTATGTACAGAATTCTGCAGCAAAGGCGTTGATTTGCACTACATGCTGGGAGCATATTACTCTAACTTATTTATAAATACGTCTGATTTTTTATTTTGATACACTGTGATGTGTTTTCTTCAATCTGTTAGACTCATAAATTCATGAATTCATTTTAATTCAATTTATCCTAGTCAGTGAGCGAGTGAGTTAGTGCCTAACTGGCAACACAGGGTGCAAGGCAGGAGTAACCCTAAACAGGGAACCAATCCATTGTCGGGCACATACACTCACACACTTATACACACACTCACATACTAAGTTACACTTTAAAAACAAGTTAACCAAACATGCATGTGTTTGGACTGTGGGAAAAACCCAGAGTTCCCAGAGAAAACCCGCACAGACATGGGGAGACCATGCAGTGTTCTCAGCAGTATGACATTGCAGTTATAACCAGTGCATCACTATGCTACCCATTGGCTGAAATGATGATTATTAATTTTTGATGTTATGTTTAAATTGTTATGGTTTGGGGACTGTGGAGGGAGGGAGGCACAAGTGAAGGGATGTAAAACTCCTAGCCATGAAGTGCAATTTGTAACAGAGACTATTAAAGTATCTAGATAGGATTAGTGCACTGTCTAAATGAAGAACTCATTTGAAACATGAAACATGACATTAATAATAATGTGCAACATCGCTGACCTGTATATGATTTCAATTTACAATAAAGTACATATATAATAGTGTTCAAGGTACGTTGTTTAGCATGTATAAAATTTGGCATTCCCTGTGTAGCATGTCCTTTACTACGTTTAACTACAGACTGTCTGTAATACAAGATTGTTTTTCTAATGCTGAATAGGATAGCATTACATTGTTATACTTCGAAAACGAGGTCATTCATTAAAATAGTTTAGTTGATTACAGTTTACCTAGACTAGCAGGAATGACTCATTCGACAAGTTTTGAGCTTAGCAAACTGCTCAAACAACACATTCCAAAAGAAAGTCATTAGAACTGAACTCTCAAAATGGCATACTAAAGATTTAGGGACAATGAATATTACTCATTATTCTCGTGCTTAATTTAATTATAAAAATACTTAAATTTTGTTTTGACGGGACTATATACTACATATACTCTATGTATTCTTTTTTCTCGTGAGATTTTTCTGTCAGGCAAATGTCCGAGTCGCACTCAGCCGTCTTCATTAGATTCTTTTCCTCAAGATGGTTGAGGCTACTGCTAACTAGCTGCTAACATTCCCTTTCTTGTGTCTATCGTTGATAAGTAC
>JAYJMA010059807.1:0-10646 GCA_036873895.1 Parotocinclus cabessadecuia
TGACAACGTGGGTGTTCAATAAAAGAACAAAAAAAAAACAGCAAATACATTTACAAGGAATCCAAAAGAAAGAATAGATCTGGACTTATTGGTACTGACGGTACTGTTTAGAACAACTGACGTGTTATTAGCTTAAACATCAACTCTGAATTAGATTCAACAAATACAGAGTGCATCAGTGAAGCCATTTTTGCTATTTTGACTTGCATGAAGTTCAGCATGTAATAAAAACCAGCAAAGGGTTCATCAGCCTCTCTCCGACACCTGTATTTTACCAAACAAAAAAGGACTATGAGTCAGTATTACCATAGAGTGACACTGTTAATATCACCGTATATCAGTATAGTGTGACTAACTGGCTCGGCTAAACTTAGGGGCTCAGGTTCAGTGCCAGGCATCTATCAGGAAATGGGAGTCTGCATACTAATTTCCTGCTGACACCAATTGGAAAAGTATAAAAGTAGCAGTCCCCAACAAGCAGCCTTTGTAGAAATAATCAAAATAATGTATTCTGTATAACACATGGCTTGTGTGTGCAGTTTATTTACTGTACTGCATTTAATGTAGTCAATGTTGTCTTTCAGGTGTAGAGGCACAACTTTGCATACAAATGAAAAAGACAAAATAGATTTAAAAAGATTACAAACTAAATAGATTAAGTGATTTAGTAGTAAATTGGGCCTTACTTTAGCACTAAATGAAGAACAGTTAACTGTATTAATTAAACATACCGGTACATTATACCTGTTGGCTATTATTATACCTTGTTATTCTTCTATTTTTTGTCTGTTCTTTACTCCATGAAAGAAACAAAGTTCAGGGTGTTGACCTGTCTTCCAAATTCCACAGATCTTAATCCAGTCATGTGTGTGTGCGATGTGATGGAAAAACAAGTCCGTTCCACAGGCGTCATTTTGTACTATCCAGCTAAAAGCTGAAATTATGCCATTGCCAGGTTGTAGTGTTATATAATGTTATGCCTAAAGTTTCCCAGCCCATTGCCTAGGTATTTACAATATATTTACAATTATGTGACTTCCAGCCAGCCCCTGTTAGGACACATAAAGCAAGCCTGCGTGACATATTGTTACAATAATATTGGAAAAACGATAAGAATTAAAAATGTTTTCAAAGTTGGCAGCCACAGGGTATTTTCATTTGTGGTCTGAGAATGTAATTGCCTCTCTGATCACGAATAAAATGATTGACAGACTGTGCGAACGTGTTTTACTTTATGAAAACAAGCCACTGAACGTGGAATGTTTAGTCCTGCGTCATCTCCTCGTTAATGTTATGACCTGTGATTCCTCTCTTCACCAGAAGAGGGAGAAGCAACCTTTAACACGCCTGCTAGAGCCACGGTGAAAGTAACGTTTCTGTGTTGTGAGGTTCACACCAAACTCTTGGTACGTTTAAAGAGGAAAAAATGTCGAAAATATTCAAGAAAAAAATGTAGAGTAGAGAAATAAATGTGAGAATGTACTGCGTCTGGAATGTATTGGGTTTCACGTGTAACCCTCCCAGGAAAAAATGTACTACGAAATTTGAGAGCAGAACCATGAAGTGGCAAAATTACCATCAACAATTCATAGTAGATATCTGAAATAATTCATGGTCAACCAAGTCTACAATTGTACTAAGAAATTTCACAGTGAAACCATAATGTGGCCAAATTACCATCAAAAATCCATAGTATAACTGTGAACAATATGGTCAAACTGTGAAAGTTCACATAAAAACTGTTAAGCAATTTACATTTGTACTATGAAATGTCACAGTACATTTTTCCTGGGCCTGCTAAAAACAAGCAAAGACCAGCATGTTTTGGACATTGACTTATGAACCAATCAGCCACATTCACCTCCTTTCTACACTCATTGTCTGTTTTATCAGTTTCACTTACCACATAAGTGTGATTAAGTATTTAAGTTTTACAATTACCGTCTGTAATTTGTAATGTGTTTGTTCTGCTATACTCAGACACTATGCACTGGACGACCACCATGCAGTCCTATTGGTTGTGATGTGAGGGTGGTGCATAATTCTTAGTGACATGAGGCAGTGTGTGTTGTGCTAGTATGAGTTGATCAGACAAAGCAGTGCTGCTGGAGTATTTAAATACGAAACCCACTCACTGTCCAGTCAATTAGACAGATCAACCTTGACCATAGAAGGACACATGGACTACAGTCTGTAATATTAGAACTACAAAGTGCACTAGTGGCCACAGGATGCTGCTGGCTGGATATTTTGGCTTGGTGGACCACTCTCGATCCAACACTGACACTGAGGTGTATGGGATAGGCGCTGGACCCTGATCAGGAAAAAAGAATTGCTCGAATCCTCTTTTTTCTAACCAGGTGCTGTTGCAATGCTGTACATAAACATTCATGACCTCTGCTGGATATAGTGTTATAAATGGCTCAGAAGCAGATCAGTGGAGTTGAAAGATGATATGATAACAGATCCAGGGTACAAAAATAATTCCTGTTAGCGTTCACGTCATGCCCGTTTCGTTCTTCACTGCGGTTTATTATTTTTAATTCAAATGCCTGACATTTGTGTTAATAAATGTTCCTTTGTTTCCCTCATTTGTGGCTCTTGCGCTTGGGCTCCGGTTTAAACCCTGTGGGGATCGTGGGGATTTGGAGGGACCAGGAATGGCGAGATCCCCAGGACAACCCCACCATTACCTTAGTCATATGTTTATGTTTATGCTACAGCAGTGTAAATATAGAGAGTATTTTCACAAGAAAACCGCATGCAATACATAAATGCACCATAGTTCCTGAAAACACGAATGGAACGCTACCATCCACACAGCATCCGAAGCCATAACTGTTATACACATCACTCCCTGCAACAGTCCTCAAATCCACCACTCAACTGTTCCAAAGCACGACGTTGTACAAAACAAGCGTACAGTAACAATCAAACAGAGATTCTGGAGAACCAAAATATAAATGTGCGCAATGAAACATTAACATAAAAAACATACCTCACTGGCTGCACACAAGCAAGAGGGAATGAGTCTACTTGAAGCTACACTAATTTCCAGAATAGATAATGAAAGATCACCTTTTAAATACTTTAGGGAAAACACAGACCATAAGTCAAAGTAAGTCAATAGTCATGAAAAAAAATTAGGTAAAAATATGTAAACAAATTAATTTCAGCTGTTTATAGCCGCAATGTCCAGAGTCAAATGACAAATTTTTATTTCCTATTCTAATTTATTATAATAGTTAAGACATCTGTCGTTAATGAGACGTCGATTGGATGGTTGTTAATTGCCATTATCTGTACTTCAATTAACAACAAAGTTACTGATTTTTCAAACTATATATTACACGGTATATATCACTTAGTGTTCACTGTATCACTCTGGGAAGTAACTGAACACCATAGACAAAATCACACGATCGCCCAACTCTTCACCTTTGACTTTGTGGAACAGGCTTAGGTTCGACAGACACGCATAATGTGTGTTTATGGATGTCTAAAATGAGAATTGATTTACTGACTGTCTGACATTTAGCTGAAGGCAGTATTCTGTCCAGAGTCAAAAACACACTGAGCCACACGTACTGTACACACCGGAAAGATGAGGTTTGTGACCTTCAGTGGTGGCTTGGCCTACATACTCATACTTTATATAATCCATCTCTTCCTTTTCTCTAACGCAGCACTGAGTCAGAGCCACTTTGCCACACAATTGGTGTGCAGTCATGTGCACTTATCTGCGTATCAAAGCAAAAGGAAGAGAGTCAGCATAATCTTCTTCAGTTTGCATGCTGGAACAACCCTTCTTCTGGAAATCTGGAAGACGTCCATACACACAAAACAGGCACTTGCCAGATACATGCTGCTTATTTAGGAACACGCATTCGCTAAACTCCTAAAATGCCATTTTTTCTGCATACACAAATCTCAAGAGCAGGTAATTCACTGCCTAATCCGTATGAAGCCCCCAAACTCCCTGGCTGCCAGACAAGAATGCACCCATGGTAGGACATCACAGATCAGTGGAGAATGGCCAGACTGGTATACATCCAATATGTAATACATCCAAGGTATGCAGAATAGCATTTCTAAACACAGAACACAGCAAATCTTGAATCGTGTGGCTTACAAGAGCAGAAAACTACACTGGGGCCACTCCTGTCAGCTAAGAACAGGTCATTGAGGATGGAAGTAGCATGGCCTCACCAAATTTGGACAACAGAAGATACTGGTCAGACGAGTCTCAATTTCTGCTTTGACACTTGGACGGTAGGGTCAGAATTAGGCACTAAATGAACAAGCACTGATTAATTCTTCCGTGTATCAATGGTTCAGGCTACTGCTGGTGTAATGTTGTGAGGGAGATTTTCTTGGTACACTTTGATCCCTTTAATACCAATTGAGCATCTTTTAAACACAACTGCCTACCTGAGGCTGAGTACTGTTGTTGACCATGTGCATCCCTTCATGACCGCAGTGTACCATCTTCTGATGGCTACTTCCTGCAGGATAATTCTCCATGGCACAAAGCTCAAATCATCCCAAACTGGTTCCGGAACATGACGATGAGTTCACTGGCCTCCACAGTCACCGGATCTCAATCCATTAGAGCACATTTGGGATGTGATGGAACGGTAGAGTCACAGCAAGTATGTGCAACCAACAGATCTACAGCAACTCTGTGATGTTATCATGTCAATATGGACAAAATCTCTGAGGAATGTTACCAACCCCTTGAATCAATGCCACAAACAATTAAGGCTGCCCTGAAGGCAAAAGGAGGTTCAACCCGGTACTAGCATGGTACAATTCTGTAGCTCTTCCAAGAGGTGTGTCTGGTTGGCAAAAGACCCGCCAAACACGCCTCTGGGAAGAGCTACAGAATGCTTGGGTTCAAATGTCTTAGTATATTACTAAACCTGACAGCTAGAATCATTTCTACAAATGAATTATTCTATGATGAATATAATTTTCGATAACTATAAAATATTCCAGTATGTTTGTTTTATTTATCATCATTTTCAGCATCAGTGACTAGATGACATCAGAAACAAGGTTACATCAAAACTGGTTGTACAGGGTGAGTCAAAAGTAAGAAGTCACCCGGTTTTATTTCAGAGACATGAGCCTATGAGTTAGCCAATGTCATGAACATGAACATGGTGGTTCAAAAGTTATCAACACAGAAAGTCCTACACTTTTGTTGTTCATCACAGGATTGACGATTCTGATGTTCAGGGAACGCAGCTGCCGTATCATAGCAACAGCCTGAAAGACCAACAATTTCACACAGCATTGTTACATCCCTCATAGCCAAATTCAGAGAAACCGGGACTGTGGATGACAAGCCATGTAGTGATTGTCTGAAGAACCGCCACCGACCAAGAAACCTCAATGGTTTTGGCAGCCTTTGCGAAAAGTCCACGATCCAGCGCGCATTTTGTCCTGTGACTTTTGACTCACCCTGTACATACTCAGATCAGGCCAATGTAACGTAATCAGTTAACCTAATGCAAGTCTTTTGAATGATACATGAACATAGGGAGAATAGATAAATTCCATTATGGAATTCATTCATTGAAGCCTATTTTTTTTAATGCTGAGTAAAAGCATTAATTCAGACCCTGTTTGTTTCAAATGACTGCACACGAAGGCAACAGACAACATGTCACTACCTGCCTACAGTCAAGTATCCACATATACAACACAACAGCACTGCATGCTCTAAATCAAAATCTAATGTCAAGATCTTTATTGAAATGCAGGCCTTATATACATACAGTCCCAACAAAGACCATGGCATCAGTGTTATTGCTATGAGCTAACGTCACCTCGCTGGAGATGTGCCTGTCCCTTGTGAAGGAGTTTCTGAATAATTTATCACCTATGGAATAGAGCGGGAGAAAGAAAACAGCCTGCTAAAGAGGGAGAGAGAAGATAGAAGGTGGATATAAAGATGGGTCTTTCACAGCATAACATATAGAGTTCTAAGGGAGAAGAAGAAAACAAGGCAGCTGAATCTGAACGGATAAGTGTCACGGTTTCACGTAGAAGAATACAAAAGGCAGACGGAGATTAAGCTTTGCTGAAGCTTATAATGCAGGCAGGCATGCAGCAACACGAGCCGAGCGACGCATGGCAGCTGGGCTCTTGCGACGACTATTCATGCTTATTAGAGAGAAAAAGAAAGAGAATTTGCTTTCCAGCTCAGGCTTGCTCCTGCAATCTATGCCAACCTACTTTTCTGAGATTATGCTGTACCCTGCTCTTAAAGATAACAGCTTGTGGAATACGATAATGACAACGGTGCTGATGGTGATTACTAAGGCTTTCCATAATTCAGGGCCATAATGGCAAATCAGATATTTCCCTAAATCACTTACCCCAAATCATTTTTGATGTTCGCTTCTTTAGTTTTGCACGAAATTACAATGCTAATACTTTAAAACGATAAACGTCTCCCAAAACCTTTGTCCAGGCACTACAACAACATTTGGACCCATTTCTGTGGACAGAGTTTAATAGCTGTCATTATCCAAAGTGACTGCCGTTTCGGCTGAGAGTTAAGAGTTGCTCAAGCACCCAACGGTGTCTGCCTTTCCAAAGCCTAAACCATTGAACCAATACGGCCCCATTAATTAAGATTATGTAAGAGTGTTGAAGGTAATCTTTCATATCCTCCGATGTACCCCTGATGAGACCTAATGAAGTTTGTACTTATGCTCAAGAATTATACTAACTGTACATCTACTGTACCATATGCTGCACTGGTAGTGATAAATGGGGGAAATGGGTTCAAATCCCCGCTCCACCAAGTTGCCACTGTTGGCCAATTGAGCAAAGCGCTAAGCCCCTTTTTCTCTTGGGGCACTGTTATTTGGCTGACCAGTGTTTTGACACGTATTTAGGAATAAGCTGGGATATGCCAAAAAAAAAAGGATTTCAGAGTACTGTACACCAATTACGATAAATAACAATAAAGAATTGTTATATAATACTACTAATAATAGCTGTTACAATTGCTGTTTCTAAGGGAGGGTAGACTGATCATGGGCTCGTGGGCTCGGCGTCAAATCCAGCATTATATCCAGGAGCTTATGCATGCGCCCAGTGTTCTCGTCGAAAGGCGGCAATGCCCAGACATCACTGACCAGTAAAAGTAGGGCTAAAATGTGAAGGAAATATAACTGTTGTGTTTCCCCAAACCTCAAATACCTCAATATAACAGGGAATTTCTCAACAGTCATCCACGGTCGGATTTTACTCCTGTATGACATCATTGCCTCATCAGAATCACACTGGGCTCACACTAAACCACCAAGCAGCATGATGTGAGAAATGTTAACCCTGAGTGAGAGTACCCTGGCGCGTGGCTTGGGGATGGGTGATATGACAATATTATATCAGTGGCATGATTAATTCGGTCACGCTAGACCTTTGGACCTTTGGCATGCATTGTGAGCATTTCACAGAGAAACTCTTGCTACTGAAATAGCAAGGTATCGGATTCTAAGTAGCATCAGTTCGTAACAGTTCTCCTGAAATAAATGAAGAACATTTAAGAGTCCGAACAGGGTTAGCCTAGAAACACATTACACAATAGCTGATATGGAATTAAATTATATTCAACCACAATGCTTTCATAAGTGAAAGATTTTCCATCAGAAGGCTTGATTTTCATAATTATACTTATCCTTGCATATTTTCTTGCCAAATACACAGACATTTTAAAACAGCAATGTTTCACAACTTTCGTACTTTGCCCAAACTCTCTTTACCACCTTTAACCTTAAATTCTTAATGAGATTGGAGACACAAAGCGAGGAATCAGAGGCTCCTCCATCCTCTCTTGTAGCTTTTACATC
The DNA here is from genome assembly GCA_036873895.1 of Parotocinclus cabessadecuia. NCBI lineage: Eukaryota > Metazoa > Chordata > Actinopteri > Siluriformes > Loricariidae > Parotocinclus > Parotocinclus cabessadecuia. Next base: position 7,869 of record JAYJMA010059807.1, read on the forward strand.
TTACCACACAGGTCTCCAATAGGTTTTAAATCAGGGGACTGGGATGGGTATTTTAAAAGCTTGAACTATTGAACTATTTTTTTGTGGTCAGTCTTAGAGTCCATGTACCCTAACAAGGTTCCCATAGAAAAACAGCCAAAATGATTAACAATGGGGATTACCTGTAATGCCAGTCCATTGGTGAATGTTGAGTTCCAAAGCATCTAGTGAATTTCTTGTGCATAGGTTAAATTAAAGGTTTTCCTATTTCAAAGATGACTAACATTTTGCAGATCTCCCACAGTGACCTTTTCCTCTCTAACAATCCTCCTGACTGCGTGTGGCAAATTATACTTGCACTCTCTTTCAGACCGCTTCACTGTAACCCCACATGTGTTGATTATTGGCCAGTTTTGTTGATTATATTTGGCCAATTTTGAAGCGCCTATATATTTTACAGCCATTAATGAACATAAAGAAGCTTTAGCCTGATTTCAGTTTCGTGGGTTTCCTCCATGCTGATGAATGATTAAGGGAATTTGGCCTCTTTGTCACCTCAACTTTGTAGCCCAGTGAAACAATAATCAGTCACAAACATACTTTCCCAAGAGTGCCAATAATTTTTTTAGTTCAAGCTCATGTTAATTTATGCCACTCTTCTAACAGCTGGGTGCATCATTCCGATTATAAGTAGCTGTCCTGGCGTTTCACCTGCTATTTTAAAAACTTCCAAAAACTTTCGATTACTGAGGTCTAGTAATTTACCTGGCTAAAAGAGTGTCCCAAATTAGCTGACTTCCTTTAACAAGTGTTGCTTTGCCAACATATTTTCTTCATGCAACTTAAGAAATGGTTCTGTACTACGTTAAACAATATATCAGTTCTAACGAGCTATATTCACATTTCAGATGTCACATTTTTGCAATATCGCCCACCCCTTGCAAGTGCATGCTAGTATATCACTTCGCACCCCAGCTGCTACATGTTTTTCAGTGAAAATGAAATGATGGAATGAAAGTACTTCGGCTGATTGTTTGCCTCACCTGCTCCATGCTTCAGCAGTGCTCCTCCAATCTCCTCATCCCATTCATGCTTGTTTTCCTACTGTTCCATGAAATTCCCCAAAAAAGATGTCCTAATTCCACAAAGAGCCAATAAATCCACAGATCCACTGGGCGGGCATCAAGCTGTGCACCTTCAGGGATGCTTTGACCCTAATCAGTGAGTCCCTGCATCCTCAGTCTTTACATTTCATCTCTAGATGTCTGGATCTCCTGGTTAACCAGTGTAGGGGAAATAAAGGATGTTTGTGCTTATGATGTTCTCTGGTCTTTATCCAAAACAGATAAGAGGCTGACGACTCCCTCCCTTACTATTACTGCTCACCCGGTTCACACTGGCTTCACACAGTGGCCTCGCCTCATTCACCCCTCCCTATGCTCTTTTCCCACTCCTCCCTCCTCCTCTCACCCCTCCCCCTCTGTGCCTATGGAGGACAGGAGAGGACAGGAAGAAGGGGGTTGGGCTGAGAGATGCCATGAGACAGCTGCTTGGCTCATGCTTCAGCTCAAACCTCTGTTGTTATTAACATCTCCTGCTGGAGCACTTTATGGAGCAAAACAATTGGTTGGCGAGATATGTATAGAGCATGCAGGGACATGTAGTTCTGATGCTGCCTTCACATGCTCCTGAGATTCCTAATCATGTAGAATTTATATTCAAGTGCACCATTAACATTAGCTTGTTTTATAATGTATAGTCAGATCCAGAAATACTGGAACCATTGGTATCAATGGGCAAAAGCAAATGTCTTTGAAAAATCTGAAAATATTAAGCCAGCGTGTGCTTCAATGTAAAATCTCTCCAGATCCTGAAGGGTCACAGATCCTATCCTGTGAGTTCTCCTCTTCAGCTCAAACACTGGCTTTCAACCCCGTGAAACTGGAAGACAAGGATGGCTGCTTAAGAGTTCCCGAAAAAAGTATACAGTTTGCAGCCGAGTCTGAAATGGTTAAAATGCAGATCAACACCTCCAAGCTGGAGGTCATGCTTATCTACTGGAAAAATATGGCCCCTTTAGGAAAGGAGTGAGAACCTACCCCAAGTGTAGGACTTCAAGTATCTATGGGTTGTGTTCATGAGTGATAGGAAGAGAGAGTGTGAGGTTGACTGTAGGTAGAGCTCAGAGTAGAACCACTGTTCAGAGTTGCTGGGTTGAGGTGGTTTGGGCATTTTATAAGAATGCCTCCTGGATACCTCTGGCTGGATTTACATCAAGCACGACCAACTGGGTGACGGCCCCAGGGTTGGCCCATGACCTTCTGGAGGGAGAAGCTGGGGATCCCCAAGAACAGCTGGTATAAGTTGCAGGAGTTAAGACATGCCTGTGTTTCTTGTTCTTGCCCTGCTGCTCTGTTGAGAAGAAGATGAGATGAGATGTTGAAATTGAAGGTTTGGCCCCTTGTAATGTAAGATGTAATGTACTCAACAGTTTCAGATTGAAGACAGAATCAGTTGTGTAATCTATGACTAAAATTGGAGTTAAACTTTAAAGCCATCCATTCTTTCAAATCTAGCAGTCTGGAATGTGTCAGAAACACAAATACATTATTAATAATGATACTACAGTCAAAGGTGATTAGTGAAAAGGGGATGAGAAAAGTGTGTGTGTTTGTGAGTCTGTGTGTGTGTGTGTGTGTGTGTGTGTGTGTGTGTGTGTGTGTGTGTGCGTGTGTGTGTGTGTGTGTGTGTGTATGTGTGTGCGTTTGCGTGTGTGTTCAGGCTCTGCAATTTGCGTAT
>JAYJMA010059818.1:0-10646 GCA_036873895.1 Parotocinclus cabessadecuia
GAAAACAGGGCGGCACGGGGCCTCGTGGGGTGGCACCGCTGCTTCACAGCAAGAAGGTCCCGGGTTCAATCCCAGCGTGGAGCGGCCTAGGTTAGGTTAGGTTAGGTTAACTGGTGTCTCTAAAGCAGCTCGTCTAGGATTTCTCCTGCCCTTGTGCCCAGAGTTTCCGGGTGGACACCGGCTGGCCCGCGACTGCGTGTGGATTAAACAGAAGATAATGAATGAATGAAAAGGCAAACGATATCAAACCCTATTAAACACCAAAGTTGAGATAGAGTGCAGTAGCTAGAATGCAGTAAAATGTGTAAAACTGATCTGTTTAAGCAAAAGGTTACAGTGAATAAAAAGTAATGTTTATCCTTTTTAACATCTTTTTTGCTTCAGTCTAGCATTTGACATATAAAGGGGAATGCATTTGTGTAAAATCCAATCCAAAGGGTTCCCCCCTGTATTCTCAGTATAAAGGTGAGTTGGTTCACTGTAACCCTTGGTCTAAACTGATGATAGAATGGTGAATAATTTGGCTATTTTTTTTTTTTTTACACTTTTTACTGCACTCTTCGATATAGGAGGGGAAACACATTTTTGTTCACTGCAACTAATGTCTAAACCGATTGTTAGGATATAACAGAAATACTGTATTTTGATGTTTTATACGTTTTACTGCACTCTAGCTTTGATTCACCAGGGGAACCCATTTCTCCAAATGGGCTCTTTCTTGTAATTTGTTTTCTGAGTGACACTGCATGACCCTGTTAGCCCCGTGCAAATGCACCCCAGGTGCAATAAATTACAGGGAAACAACTTGTGTGTGTGTGTGTGTGTGTGTGTGTGTGTGTGTGTGTGTGTGTGTGTGTGTGTGTGCATAGTACAGTGAATAAAACCAATGAAACTGGACCACGCTTATCATTTCGCACATGCGCACTAGTAGGGGAACGCCTGTTCTTCCCACGAAACAAATGAGAGACGTTTTTGGCGCCGCTTATTGGCTGAGCTGAGCGCGTGTTCAAACAAAACCGTTGCTAGGAGACGTGTAAGCTATAAAAGCTTTCCTTACCTACGGGAGCGTCCGTGACTTTCTTAAACGTCTCTGAGAAGTGTATGTTAGGTGGTTAAGTTGATTCAAAATGGCTAGCCAGGTTTTATCCGAGGTTTTGTCCGAGGTCGGTTGGAACTCCCGCTTCGCCATTCCTTTGGCTAATTCTGAAAATAAAGCCTTGCAGGACGAGGTGAGCGTTGTTTGGGTCGTCCGACGAAACACTGACTGTCTAACGGCGCCATACTAGTGGCGTTTAATTCCGTATTAACAATTTGTTACTGCAAATTAACCCTAATGCTTCTCAAACGTTATCCGTATTATATAACTGAAAAAAACTGCAGAAGTTCCTAGAATGTGTACGGAAAACGGTGAACGGGTGAGACCAAACTCTACCTGTAATGTTAACGGTATCCGGACGGCTGTTTTTGCGCGTGCCCATACAGAACGTCAGACAGTAAATATTGTTATCTGTAGTAAGAGCCTTTGCCTTTTGACTGTAGTGTTGTATGTAACTTACCAGGGGGTTGTGAATCCTCTGGACTTTTCCCAATTGATTTAACACAATCCGTGGAGCTCCCTCCACCATGCTTCTCATTTGGTTAAAACCTTAAAGCCCCGTAGCGCTGTTTTGAAGTGAAAGCGTTGTAAACTGTAAGCGAAGAAGCATTGCACTGTATCGGGGTTTAGATCATTTTGCATCACAAATCGTTGAAACCTATGATGTTCTGTGACCCCAGTTTGTGTGACTGAGGTCTCAGGAGACGGTGGAACTCTCCACGTGCTGGATAAAATGGAGGGCTAGTGAAAAGGAATTGAAATAAACTCAGTTTTACTCTCCAGATCCAGAGAAAGCAAACTGAGAAAGCCAGCGTGGAAAACAAAATCAGTCGGAACAAGGAGAGAATCAGCGCAATGACTGAGCATCTCAAAAATGTCCGACAGGAGCTCTCTCACACCCAGGTCAGTATGAGGGCATGAGGAAAAGAGAACACATTTGAAAAAACTGAATTGAACAAGATGTGTTTCAGAGATGTGGATTTGCAAATAAGCTAATGATAACTAAAAAAAAAAAATAATAAAAAGAAATAAACCTAAAACTGTCGGCTCAATTCTCACTGTGAGCAAATGCCTTTCAAATTGAATCGTGTGTGATATCAAGTATACTGCTCACATACACAGATTTTTTAAAACTGATTTTTTTGTGATTTTATTTCATACAAGATCATCAGAAAACCAATGAAAAGTCGAAGAAAGTTGTTTGATTACACAAATGAGATTTAAGCCCAGTTATGGTGACTGAGTAGCAAGTGATATATTCACTAGGATGAATTCAACAGAAGCATGCCAAACTGGATCAGAGTGCCCCCATATTGTGTTCAGTAGGGTGTATGGTCACCCGAGGTTGTCAAAACACCCTGACAGTGACAGGGTATGGACAGGATCAGATTATCCAGCAGTTCTTGTGGAATTCACTTCATATTCATTTTAAAATCTCCCCTTTTTTGTATGTCAGCACATTCTATTGTGTATTTAAGCACAAAGTCGTACGTATACTGCTCACAAAAATTAAGAGATACCCCAAAATGAAGTATCCCATGATGAAATAGCCCTTAATTTCTGTGAGCAGTGTATATACAGCATAGCAAAAATGTGTGTTTTTCTACCAAGCTTATAACATACATATAAACATGTGAATCCTGTTTGATGTTTTTTTTTTTCTCCAACGTCATATGTCGGTTTATAACTGGTTTGTTAAACCTGAATTAAGCTAATATATAATGAAATCCCTCTGTGCAGGCGCTGTGCAGGGCCAGAGAAAAAGAGAGCGAGTCTGAGCTGCATCTCAAGGCCTTGGCAGATAGAGAAGTGGGACGGCTGCATCAGGACGTTTCTCAGCTACAAAGTGAGCTGGGATCGCTGCGGGAGAAGAAGAACTCGCAGGAGGTTATAACTCGTTTGTTCACCTCCCTTATGTATCAGGAGTAATCAGAGGAGGAACGATCAAATCTTACATGAAGCCCAAACAAAGAAAACCCAAATCCTTTTAAACCACGCAGTTTTTTGCCGTTTCAGAACAACATGTTCAAAGCTACTCAGAAGCTTGACGAGCTCAAGAATCAGCTGAACTGGGACCAGGAGACCATGGACGTCTGGGTCGAGGAATCGACTCGCAAAGACGAGGACACCATGACTATTATTAAATATGCACAGCAGGACGAGAGCAGGATCCGAGTAAGTCTGTCACAGTCTGGACTCCTGTTGCCCAGACCTGAGGAATTCAGACTCAAAAGTCCCCTGGTGAGGCAGAAACAGTCTCCGAGTCATCTTGCCAAAGACAGGATATTAACCAGTGTGGCTGAGAGGTAGTGTGCTTTTGGTTTAGAGTTGAGTCTTGAGATTGTATGCTGGCATTTCTCTGGCCGGTGAGGGATTATCTTGCCAAAATGTACCCTGTTCTGCTGGGGTAAAGGTCCAGAGTCAGGGCTGAGCTCCTGTTCGTTCTGTCTGATGTCTGTTTCTAAATCTCCACCTCTCCAGGGGACTCAGGGTCTGTGATGCACAACCACATCAGTAATGCCTTCGCTGTGGCACTCGACTGAAGTTCATTTGCTAATTATTTAACAGGATTTTTTTATGCCATACAGGAACTGACTCTGAGCATCGACAGACTAACCCTGGAGGCTAGCCAGAAGAGAAAGGCCTTGGATAACGAGCTGACTGAGACCATCACAGCCCAGGTCTGTTGAACAGAACACACTCTTTACAGAAAGCCTCATTCACACCGGATTCGTTATACACGGCGACTCGGGCTGTGTCCCAATTCGCTCCTTATTCCCTGTGTAGTACTGTTTGGGGGTAGCGCTCATTTTGTAATTCAGTCCGAGGTCTACATTATTACCCACAATGCACCACACATCTAATGCACCACAGATCCACATTACTTTAACCTAAGTATCCCACAAGGCACAGTGTTTTAACCACTGGCTACCTTTAATCTTTAGTATCTTCTTAACTCCTTGTTTTCTCGTCTCCATGTTGGTCCTTAGCCACTTGTGTCCTACTAGCCTTTTGTTAGCCTTTCCTTAGCCCATAGCTATTTCTTAAATCTCTTGTTGACACTCAGACGTTTGTAAGCAATGTAAGATTATTATTATTATTTTTGTTGTTTTTTTTTTTTTTTAAATGGAACATGTCTCAGAGCAAATATCCAGGCTTTAGCCGCAGTTTTCTGTCTGTGTTTGGTCTGCTGAGTGCAGATTGGCCTGGATAAGACGGTGGAGTCGTTAAGGCAGGCCCACGTGGAGAGGCAAGGGCTGATCGGTCAGTGGGAGATCACCATCGAGCAGATGAGGAAGAGAGACCAGGATGTACAGCAGAGTGCACTGGTAGGCCAAGTGTTCACACATAACCAAACAGACGCTAAAATGAGATTTATTTAAGAGACAAGATTTAGATCTTAAATTCTATTTTCGTTCTGGTGAAGCAGTGCTCAACAGTGCTGAGACACATTTACATTTACAGCACTTAGCAGACGCTCTTACCCAGAGCCACTTACAATTGGTACAGTCTTACAGCAATTGTGCATTTAAGGGCCTTGCTCAAGAATCCACCAGTGGCAGCTCGGAAGAGGTGGGGTTTGAACCCTGAACCTTCTGGTCCGTGGTCCAGTATCTTCAGGTATTTGTCGGTCAGGTAAGGTTTTATGGGTGTCCCTCATAAAGGGTACTGACACTCGCCACATACAGGAGTAACGAGGTCTGTTTCTGTTACACATTATAAAATAAATTCATCTTCTTTTTCGGCCTTAAATCTCAAATCGGGGGAGCTGAGCAGATACAGGGCGACACATTATCCCATTTTGTCAATCTGTGCTTGCTAAACCTGCTGGAAACAATGTTGGAACGACAGAACGGCTGATGCTTACTTGCTTGCAGAAAGCTTTGTAATGATTGAAGCAGTTAAACAGTTACAGTGGTACCTGCTGATTTTTATCTAATTACAATCGCTGCAGAAATTTGCTTGATTCAGTTAAATACTTCTGCTTATGTGCATGAATTCTTATCTGCATTACTATGCAGAGCGTATGGTGTCGGTTACGCATCGCTTGCAGAGGCTCCCAGACACTCGCTCCCCTCCAGAATCTCAATAGTGTCGTGTCTGTGTCTGTCGCTGGGCTGAACACCACTAACAGCCAATATGTGGCTGCACGTAATGTTCTCTCGCTTGTATGTCTATTCCTTTTGCCGTCACCTCACATCATGACAAGATTGAACTCATCTTGCGTGTAAAGTGTGTAAAGTCCACCGTTTTTTGTTCTGGTGTGTCTGTCTGTTTGTGTGGGTGTTTTTTTTGCGTGTTGATCCCAACTCTCACACAAAATTGGAGTGTAGCACAAATGAAAATGCGTCCCAATGGAGCGGTTGTATGAAAAGTCCCATCTTCAGCAGCTTCTCAGTTAAGGCAGTGTCTTTGCGTCTGTCCAGTCTCCACTGCAAGAGCAACAGTGCCATCTTCTGGCGCCTTTAAATCCTGCAGCTCAGTCACCTGCCCCATGCTTTACCGTTTTTAGTGTTAATATTCGTAATTACAGAAAATCACCTGCAGTAAATCAGTAATATACTGCTCACAAAAACAAGGGCATCTTTTACAATTAAATATCCCATAATGAAATGTCCCCTATTTTTTATTATTGGTCAACTTAAAAGTGAGTCAACTAGGCGTTTCCCTTTCTCTTCTTTCAGCTTCTGGCCGAGGTAAACCTAGTGATCCGAGAGCGTAAAGCGCTCATAAAAGAGAAGCAGAAGTTCCTGGCCAGAGAGACCGAGAATAACAAGGAGTGCGAGAAGAAGATCTCTGCAGCCGAGCGCAAGTCCATCCGGCTCCAGCAGCAGTTCCAGGAAGAGGAGAACAACCGGGCCCGACTGCAAGATGAGGCATGATTTAAACTAACATATGAGTTTATACAAACAAACCATAAGTGAACTAGGAGAAATCTAAGGCCTTATCAAGTAACAATGGCAATGTACAGAATGTGAGATAAGATTAAATAAGCTAAACTTCATTAAAGATATTATGGACTGTCGGGTAAGCCCACTGATGATTGGTTAAATGAAAAGCCAATGTTCACTTTGATCAATTACTGATCGGTCACTTAAAGTTTGTAAGATAACGATGTTGCTCTGTCTGTCAGTTGGGCTTTTGTATTTGCCTTTGTCTCTCTGCCACGTTTGTTTTCTTACCTTTGTATGCATGTGCACGCGAGTTAACTTTTCTGTCTGTATGTCTGTCTGATTATCTGTTTGTCTGGGTATGTGTCTCTGTATGTACAGTGCTCTCAGAAATTATGGGATACATATCCCTAATTTTTGTGATCAGTATTTGTCTCAGTGTGTGTGTGCGTGTGTGCACATCACATTCAAATATAAAGAGTAAAATATTTGCGAATTTCTTATATTGAAATTCAATATAGCAACTCAAAAGTGGATATATTTTTATTGATGGGAAGAAAGTGGAAGGTGCAGGTAGAAGCAAAATACCATACAGAGACTACATCTGTATCAATTACCTCACACTGATGCACAATCAGGCGGTGCAGGATTGGATTTCCCCAAATTTATTTCCCACGTAAATTGTTATAGTGGGTTATTGGTTTGGATAGCGGGACAGCAGGAGACGGACGGACTCGTTAACGTTAACCTAATGCTAACATGATGAAGATGGTATTGTTCTGCAGCTGGAGAGCCTAAAGGGCACTGTGGATCGCACTGCTACAGAAGTGGAGGCCATGAGGTCACGCTTAGCTGACGTGAAGAAGGAGATCAAGAATAAGAAGACAAAGTAATGCTGATGAATCTTCTTGTTATGTTTCAGCGTAACTTCCCAACGAAACGACAAAGCAGTGTTGCTTGACAGGGACCTAGTCAAGTTAATCACAGTAATTGTAATTTACCTAACAACGTTACCAATGCATTACCACCCAAACCCTTTGCTCTGTACGAGCACTGGAAGAGCCTGTAATGAACGCCAGGGGGCAGTATTCCATCCTCAAATGAATAACGTGTTGTTCTAAGTGCAAATCCGAGAGGCACCTTTAGATGTGTGAGCGTATATATTAATAAATATTTCTTAATCAATCTAAACTCACTGTTTGCTACTCTATTCACAGGCTGGAGGACGGCCAGCTTTACAATGCAGCACTGGAGGTGAAGCTCCAGGCTGCTACTGAGGATGCACTCAGTGTGGAGGAAGGAGCAGCACAGCTGGAGCAGCTGCTCAGGGACCAGGAACAGCACATCAAAGTTAGCACTTCATCCTTAACAGCTCCTTGTTGAGCTCAATCTGTCTGTGAAGGAACTCAGGTTGAAGGGTTGGTCTCTTTGGCAGTCCTCTGTAGGACTTTTAAGTCTTTATCACCAGTTGTTTAAACTGATTCTCCTATGAAATGTATTTACAATGGTGTGTAGGAGTTGAGCATATTATATGTTACATAGTCAATTTCATAACCCAGGTCTGTTTATAAGTGCTTGGTCTGCAACTGTACTGTACTGTGTGTGTGTGTGTGTGCACGCAGGAGGTCGATACGCAGCTGCACAGGCATCGTGAGCTCCTGTTCCAGAAGAGCCAGGAGCTGCAGATGCTCCGAGCCGAAGAGAAGAGCGCCATAGCGGAGATTTCAGGAAGCCGCACAGCTTTAGCCAACCTGGACAACCGGCTCAGGAATCTGGAACAGAACACTCTGAAGCAGGAGGAGATCATGTACAACCAGGCAAGATATACAGAACATGCCAAACAGTGGTATTGCTAAACATACACCTCTGTAAACCTGCTCAATGATCTGTGTCCCAGTTAGTTTTAGTGATGGAAGTCCTCTATCCATCAGTCCTAGTAAAAGAGGTGTGGCCCCTAGGAGTCAGTCCTAGTAAAGGGAGTGTGACCTCTGCGGGAGTCGTAGAAAAGGGGGTGTGGCTTATGTGTCATTTCTGGAAAAGGGGTGTGACCTCAGTGTCAGTCCTACTAAAGGGCATATGGCCTATATCCACCAGTTCTGGTCAAAGAGGGTGTGGCCTCTAGGCATCAGTACCCAGTAGCGGGTGTGTGGCCTCCATCAGTCCTAGCAAATGACAGCGGAGTGGCCATCAGTACTATTAGTTCCTGTCAGTCCTGTTTAAGGAGGCGTTACCATTGTCCATCAGTCCTACTAAATCAATCCTAATATAGGAGGTGTGGCCACTGTTCTTTCCACTTTTCCTGAGTGTCTCCCTGCTTTCTATTTCCTCAGACATTTCAGATCAAGCTTATCGAAGGAAAAATGGCTCACCTGCAGGGCAAAGGCAACATGAACAGTGAGGAGAAGCAGGCATTGCAGAAACGGACCGCCGAGCTCAGCGAGTCTCTTGCGGAGAAGAAGAAGACTGCTGCTACTCTCAGCGCCCAGCTCAAGAAGCTTCAGGTGAACGGCTGACTGATGCAGAAGCGATCCTGTAAGCCAAACACTCTCTGGGTTTTGTTTACGTTTCCTGCCTGTTCGCAGCACGACATCCGCTGTGTGAGGAAAGACAACGAAAGGACAGGAGCAGTGGAGAGAGACCTGACGGAGAAGATCGAGGAGCTGAACGTCCACAATGACACTTTGGACAAAGAGCTGAAAAAACTGCAACTGAACAAGCAGGTCCTAAATTCCAGCCACATTCTCATGACTGGATAATTAATGACAGCAGGGTTCAGTCCTAAACTGCAATGTTATTATAAACAGAAACGAAAAGCTTTACCTGCTAGTATAATACATTGTTGGCCACAGGGGAAAGTTTTCACTGAGACATACACTGACCGGGTGTCCAGTCCACAGCAGGAATCTGCATACGAACTGGAGCGGTTCAGCAGCAGAGCGCAGGGTTGTGGTGCTGAACTAGCCTGGTTCGTATCTCATTCCAGGTGAGATTTAAGTGTCACTAGATGTTATTTTGTGGCATGGCGAGTTGCAGTGGTCTCCGACAGCATCTGCAGGCCACGAAGTACCAATACCTGGCCAATGCCTGCGTGGGTGTCATGGAGCACTTCGTTGAAAAGCAAAGTCCTGAGGCACAGCCACCCCCACTACACCTAAATTCCGTCTTTGGGAAGAGTGTTAATCGGTGATGTCGTCTCTTTTGATTAGGATAACATGGTGGAGGATAACATCCTGCGCCTGGAGGTGAAGCGCCTCAGGGATCTGCTTTATGCCAAGGCAGATGACGTCCACTCCCTGGAGAAGAGGAGGCTGCAGCTTCAGACAGCCATGAAGGAACGCCAGGAGGAGATCCGCGTGCACCGAGAAATGCTCAAGAAACAGCTCAAGATCGCTGAGCAAGAGAGACAAGGGCTCAGGTGAAACACAAAAAAAGAGTCTCCAGGAGAAACGGTTCAGTAACATGCTGGTAGTGGAAGGTGGACTGTTTGAGGCTGTATTTATCGTGACAGCGTGCCGTTTTGCTTAATATTTGCTTAATCTTTTTGCAGCGCTGACTTGCACGAGCGACTGTCCGAAATAGACAAGATGAGGAAGAGATACGAGATCCTGACCATCGCCATGGCTGCGCCTGAGGGCGAGGAAGACAAGTCTCAGGCTTACTACATCATAAAGGTGTTTGCTATGGTTCAGCTTTACTTCTGCCTCTAGTCACTTTATCTCCGGTACACTCACCCGGTCTATAGTATTCTGTATTTATATTACCTATATTTTTGGCTATTTTTATCTAATGTGTGTTTTCTTACTTTATACTGTTATACTAGTTTTATACCATGTCATCTGTAGACTTGCTCCAAACGCCATCTTGTTGTACAATGACAACAAAGATATCTATTTTATCATCAATAATTAATGCACTGTGCTAAGGTGCCAAAGCCAGAACATGTCCGATTGATTTTTGTATTTTTAAATGCATGCCTTGTTTCTATAATAACTTGCAAACACTCCACTACTAAGTGACAGATATTTATAGTAACTGAGGTTTTGATTGGAGTATTACAAAATCCTAATGGATCATAATCTTATCCCTAACCAAAACTCGGGTCACGTCACAAGTGAGATGCAGGTGCTGTGTTAGTTACATTTACATTTGTGTCCTTTAGCAGACACCCTTATCCAGAGCGACTTACAAATAATCCAGTCTTACAATCCAAGCAATTGTGGGTTAAGGGCCTTGCCCAGGGGCCCGACTGTGGCAGCGGTGTGATTTGAACCCCAGACTTTCTGGTTCATAGTCCAGTACTTTAACCACTCGGCCACCACAGTCCAGTGGTGTGTTAGTTTTTATCAGATGATGTTGGTGGTGTGTTAGTTTTTATCAGATGATGTTGGTGGTGTGTTAGTTTTTATCAGATGACGTTGGTGGTGTGTTAGTTTTTATCAGATGACGTTGGTGGTGTGTTAGTTTTATCAGATGACGTTGGTGATGTGTTCGTTTTTATCAGATGATGTTGGTTGTGTTAGTTTTTATCAGATGATGTTGGTGATGTGTTAGTTTTATCAGATGATGTTGGTGGTGTGTTAGTTTTATCAGATGATGTTGGTGATGTGTTAGTTTTATCAGATGATGTTGGTGGTGTGTTAGTTTTATCAGATGATGTT
>JAYJMA010059829.1:0-10646 GCA_036873895.1 Parotocinclus cabessadecuia
TACAGTACTCACATACTGTAATGATGATGCAGGAATCTCAGTGGAGGAAACGCTCCCAAAGACTATCAATAAAGTTTATCCTTATCCTTACTTGTTTTATTCAGAAAAGAAACAAAGCCTGAACTTGACAGAACCTACTCTAATTATGACACGTCTCAGCACATTTGAATGCATTGTTTGAAAAAATCAGTGAGGGACCTTAAAAACACTGTGGCAATATGTTTGCCACCACTGGTCAGATTTTGGGTTTTGTTTTTTTTTTGAGGTTGTCCAAATAATTAAAACATTACAATTAACTTCAAGTAGCCCACAGGGAAAGCTGCCCAACATTTTCCATGCTGCAAACCTTTTTTCATATATATATATATATATATATAAAATGTATAAATATTAGCAGAAATGGCATATTTAAGTTCAGCCGGACAGAAGTGCTCAGACATTTTTAGAACACTGTAATAACAGCATGATACGCTCTACTGATTAGTTCCAGCTTTCCAGCTTTTATACGGCCGTTGTTATTCAGTGTAAATACACTGCTCACAAAAACGAGGGGATATCTCATTTCATTTTGAAATATCCCCTCATTTCTGAGAGCAGTAGAACAGGACTTGTTTATAATCCAATTAACCATACAGTCGTTTTGTCATTATACTATGATTTTTGATTACAGCGACCATGCGTTGGTGTCTCAATACAGAGTTGTACTAAGAGTTTGAAGCCTGTGGTATTACCTCAGTGCAGGTGTGTTTAGGGTGTGACTTTGGGTTGTTTAAGCAAGATACTGCTACCTTCCATGAACGGCTCCATTCACGTCTACTAACTCTTAACAGTACGAATATCTTATATTTAAGAAGCAATTGATTGTCCTTTAGCAGCGGTGACGGTTTCTGTCTCTGCTGATCAGAGTTGTTTATTACCAGAGCGTAAACAGGTTATTAAAACCACGCTGCTTCTTATTTCTGCATGAGGTTTTCTTTTTTTTTCTTTTTTTTTAAAGTTTGGACATCTAATATTCTCCTGTGAAAGTTCTTAATACAGTTTTGAATTATTGTTACATTAATAGTGATTGCAAGCTCTTCAGGCTCCGAGGCTGTGTGTGTGCTCCCTTCGCCATGCTTCACAGTTGGCTCACGTTTTGAAGTTGATGCATGGTGGCATTACTTTGCCTTTCTGCTAACTTTGCAAATAACATTGTTTTAGAAGCGTTGTTGAGCATCCAGGCTGTCAACTGAAAACATTTGGCACACGCTGAAAATTGAAAATGCTGGCAGCCCATTCAAATCCTTCAGATTTTGTTTGTAAGAGCTCTGTTAATAGAAAGATGTCATGTTTATGTTTGGGTTATCAGTGCAAATGTGGCCATAAATTATGTTTGAGCTAATTTGTGCACACCTGCAAAGAACTCTTCTTCTGGATAGTTTCCGAGTCCAAAATCGTGTGCTCAGTTTTTGCCATTGTTATTTTCCCACGTTGTACAGCTTGCCTAATGCTGTCAGGTTTCGACACAGTTAAATGCTCTGTCTCGTTCCTTAGCGAAAGATTAAGTCCATGTCCTATGGGTGTTCACACCATACTGTCAGCGCTGAGCGCCAAGCATCATGGAGGCTTGGTAGAAGTAGGCTACAGCTTCCACGGAAGACAGTTTGAGGTCATCATTCCACTTCCACATGGTCTCCTAATCGCCCATGTTATTTTCAAACAATGGCTGACTGTGGCCGAGCTGGTTGATGGAGCTGTGAGTGTCAGAGCTGGATGTTGGTAAGGAAGAAGCATTATCAAGCCATGATGATTTGTGTTAAGAGCCGGATATATTTTTTCGTATGACTTGGTCGATTGCATAGTGATATCTGACACTGGCATGCACCGCATCCATTTCCTATTAGCAGGACCTCCTTTCCGTTCCTCACCACAAACATGGTACATAAAACACTGAGCTGTTAAATGGAGTGGGATGGCAAAGTACTGGCTAAAACAATCATCTTTTTTGCACAGTCTAGGATACATTTTTTGTTTAAGGTTGTTTTTCTAAAATGGAACTGAGGCTCATTAATTCACTGTAACTTATCTTCATAATATATGTGTATAATAATAGCAACACAATGGCATATAGATTTTAGAAGCCATTGAAATGCGGCATTACGCTGTAAACTCTTAATTCCAAGCTTCATTTTATCCCTCTTGCTTTGTGCAAATAGGGATATTTTTTACTGTTTAAATGGTAAATGTAATTATATTGCCGGGTTATATCCTGTATATTCTGTAAAGCGCATTTTCTACATCATTTGCTTTAAACAAGTCTAAAACAGTGCTGCTTACCTCAATTAGAGGAGCCAGAGCTTTTACTGGGTCTACCATTGTCTTATATTTATATTTTATGTGAGGATATGGCCTGTATATACAAATAGGTGTTCGGTAAGTGAACCAAAACCCTTAATACAGCGTCTTTGGACTGTAGAAGTGTCAACATCCTGATGAAGCTGGGAGATGCTGCTTTTAAATACTGCACAGAAAATTCCTAGCTTCTGGTTGTATTCTAATAAAAAGGAAAATGATTATAAATATTCATTATATCGTTGCTGAAACCTTGATATATCGAACATAATGCTGACCTTTTGCACTGTACTGTAGATGTCTTTTGAATTGATGACAATTCCAATACCAACAATTCACATGCTAATGTTACTTTTTTATATTTGACCATTATAGTGTATGTATATGTTGGCCTGTTTACAAATCCATCCATCCATCCATCCATACATTATCTTCCTCTTTATCCACATGGGGTTGTGAGCCAACCAGTGCCCACCTGGGGACAGGAACAAGGCGCCAGTTCATCGTAAGGCACACACAAATTCATGGACACAGTCACACAGTATGGGCCACTTTAGAGACACCAATTAACCTAATACGTATGTCTTCGGACTGTGGGGGGAAACTAGAGTACCCGGAGTAAATCCAGATATGGGGAGAACATGCAGACTCCACACAGAAAGGACCCAGGCCGTTCCACCCTGGAATTGAACCCGGGACCTTCTTGCTGTGAGGCAGCAGTGCTGCTTGGTTTAAAATTCATGTTAGTCAAACAGTTGTACACAATAATGTAAAAACAGTTAAAGTACTATTACTTTTGTGAAAGAAGTTTGGGTTTTTGATCTAACGCATCTGCTAAACTTGTTAATTAAGCAGAGAACTGAAGCAGGTGTGTTAACTTCTGCTGGATTCTTGATCTCATTGTGAGGAATTAACCTTTGCTCTTTTATATGCCCTGGCACATACCTGAGCGAAGGGAAACAAGGGTCTTTCCACAGTGCAGCAAAAGTCTGATTTTGATTTACGTTTCTGTTTGATGTGCATGTGGATAACTAGGCTGGTTCTCTACACTGCTCACAAATAAATAAACGATCCAACAAGAACTGCTGGACAATCTGATCCTGTCCATGCCCCATCACTGTCCCGGTGTTTGGCAGTCTTGGGTGACCATACACCCTACTGAACTGTCAATGTGGGGCACTCTCGTCCTGTTTGACCTGATTCTGTTCACCCCCTTAAATATGTCACTTGCTACTCAGTCATGATAATGGAGAATGCATCTCACTTGTGTCATCAAACAACTTTCTCCGACTTTTCATTTGCTTTTCTGATTATCTTATTTAATGAAATAAAATCATATGCTGATTTTAATCGTTTCATAATCATTTTGAAATCCCCCCCTAATTTTCAGGGCAGTGTATATTCACACTAATATTTTTGGGTTTCCTCTACTGCATATCAATCTCAAGAGGAGTTGAAGCTTGGTTGCACCACCACTCTATTAGAGGCAAATTTGAAGTGAATTAAAGGTGTCAGTGTAACCCTGGATAAGAGTCATTAAGTGTGGATTATCCATGTCTGTAACGGGCTTTGTGAAACACTTATCTGCCTTTATGTTGGACACTAGCTGCACTTCGCTGTCTGGTTGGAAAAATTGTTCTTATAGACTAAATTTGGCAAATCTTGCACTTATTTACCCTTAAAATGCATCGTTTAGCCTCCCATCTTTCCAGACCGTGGCATCCAAGGCATTACAGATAAAGCACGTTATGTGGGCCACCGGCATCCTAACAGTGAAGAAAGTATGTGCCAGCCACCAGCTTCCTCTCTTGCAATAACATTCATACTTTCTAGCTTAGGACGTTTGCCTTTGAACAGGGCAATGCTCTATTTTTCCTTGTTATAACCAGCTTGCTGCTACAAATATGACTATAAATGTATGTTATTTGTCCCACTGTGTCTTTGGTGTGCATGTTGTTTAAAAAAGAAATCCATTTTGTATAATATAAAATGCATCAGGCCAGATGATTTGATCCCAGTCGTTTTTACATTCCATCCACAGGTTGGGCCGTATGGCTTACATCCAATAATGCAACAATGTCTTCTTGTTATTCAAAAGGGATTAAACTGTCTAATTCTTTAATGAATAGTGGCATAAGACATACTGATTCACATTTATTTGAGAGACTCTTGTATCCTCTAGTTGTGTAACGGTACCACTGAAGGTGGGAAAAACCTCAAGCAAGCGCCAAGTTAATGTGGTAATATTCAAGTCACTCAAGTTCCTGGTCCCAATCAAGCAAATGTCAAATCAAATACGAAATGAAGATGCTCCTGGAACTGGAACTGTTGCTTTGTCTAAAAAGTCAGTCAAAAGTCAGGGGTGACTAAGAGTTGAATTTTATTTTCCAAGATGAAGAAATACTGTGTAGTGCTGGGCAGTGAATCGAAAAACTCAACTCACAACTTTAACTGGAAGACTCTTGCCTCTATTGTAAGTAAAAGTGTGTTAATGCTTTTGCCACAGTGTGCATTTGCATACTGTGCCTGCCAAACCTAATACCCACCCCCCCCCCCCCCCATCACAGCGCATGAACATGCCATGTCCATAGTTTAGACGCATTTTGACTTTAGAGAACACGATGATAAAAAAAGCAGATGTAAAGACTGTGAGGAAAACAGATTTAGCAAACAACCATAATGGCGCCAGTCTCTTTGAACGCTTAAAGAACAATCAGATTACAGAATATGCTCAAAAAATGGAGAGACTGACAAGCTCATCGCAACAAGTGCATCCACAAAACAGCTGTCCATAACACGGGCAATACCAAAAACTACACTATATGAAAAGAATTCAAGCAGATTTGGAACATATAACAGACGCCATTTCCTACTTTAATGTTAAGGATGTGGCCTCCATAGCTACGGTGGAGGACGTTGGGTTTTACCACACCGTTCAAATTGCACATGGCGATATTTAAAATGTCTTGTATGTGCAGTAAATACAGAAAGAAGAAAATGAGCTGCACTGAAAACTGCCCAGATTCTGATTGTTGGTAGTTGGCCAAATCTAACACAGTGCAGCATTGCTGTGCAGAAGAACACAAGGGGCAAAAAACATTGCTCATGCCGATCTTAATCAAACACACACACCCAACACAACCCAGATACTAACATTAGTATGGTAGGTACTGACATCATCACGTAACACAACACATTGTTAATATACACATAAACATTACCACTGTATGTAGTACACACTGAACTTAGTCTGAAAATGGTTTAATGTCTGCTTGTTTGTATGTCATGTTATTAGAGAATGTTCATAGTGTGCATGGGTGCCAGTTTTATGTTCTTTAGAGCCATGTGATTCTACTGCATTTTAGTTACACACATTTAAGGAAGCACCGAAACCGCTTTTTGTCATACCAAGTACCAATACAAGTATCATGACATTGCAGTGACACAATGACTTTGAAAATATGTTTCATTTTCATAAGACGTTCCTCACTTTCTGACTGTAACTTTCTCCACCGTTTAACATTCAGCTGCCCTTAGCATATGCTAAAACATTTCCAAACTATTGGCATTGCTTCTTCACCTACCTGCTCAACGTTACATTGCTGTAAACGGGTATCAGGTGCCATGTATCGCTGTAATTCTACATGTACATGAGCGCAGTATTGGACCCATTCAAACCCAACCCATCTTTCTCAGCTGCCCCAACCAGCACCGTGTCTTTCATGCTATATTTGATGAAGGCGTGTGTTATGTCTTGTCATCTATTGCTTTACCTATTAGTTTTTGAAGTATTAATATGCTATGGTTTGCTGAGTGTGTTTTTGTGCTGGTACCTTGACTGGTTTAAGCCTGTCGTGGACAGCTGACTCTTGTCACAATTTCATATTCTGTGCAGTGGTTCAGTTCTCAGGTGATGACGTAACTGTCTTTATTGGCGATGTATATCAATGTATCATTTTCTGGTTGATGCATTGTAACAGTCGAAGCAGTTTAAGGTCTCGCTCAAGGATGCAACATTGGCAACTTGTGAGGGTTGGGATGGAAACCTTTTTGGTCCATAGTCAAGTACCTGCTGGCATTAGTTGTTTATTCGGGACTTAACTTGAAAGAGGCGTGTCTAACAAGTTAAGAATAACACTGCTATCTGTAGGGTGTTGCATGATCGTTACATTAATTTTGGTTTCCGAGCTTAGACTAGAGCTCCTACACTAATATGAGGAATATGAAATGTCGAATACAGTGTAAACTGGTGCAGTTTACTGTGTCCATGTACTTGGTATGGAGCGATGCCGCCGGTCAAGCAAACTGTGCGTTACAGTCTAGTGTGATTGCACCTTAAAAGGGGGGCATGAGTTTGAACACGTATGTTATCAGTTTGGGTTTGAGGAGCAACAGTACCCTTCAACCCAGTTGGCCACCCCATACAGGCATGAATGGCTGTGCCTGAGGAGGTGATAGTGTAAACGAATTATCTCTGGACACTACAATAGTGATTCATTAAGGGCCGGATAGAAGATTATGGCCCGGATAGAAGACGAAGCAATTCCCCTGTCCCACTGGGTGCTACATAGACACAGGTGTCCGAGGGAGGAGAGTTTGGATGGGAATCATCTCCCCCATCATTGCAAACTCAACCTCTTGGACCATTTAAATGGTAGACAGAGCGTAGTCCATTCCTTTATGTGGATTCACTCAAAGTAAGTGAACCAGTGAGGAGAAGCTTTTTTGACAAGAGGTCCTGAAAACTGTAGGAGATTTGAAAGTGGAAGAAAAGGGGCGAGCCAACCTCTTTGTGGTTGGTGGGTGGTTAGATTCAAGTATGATTCTAAACATTTAGCTTCATCACCAAAGCTGAAAAACCAGCTTTGGCACATCAGGGTATGAATGATTTTTGTAGACAAACCAGTATACTGGTTTGCAGATATCATGGGGGTTCCTGCCAAGTACCAACCTACCAACTACGGTGTTCAGCGCTGTGCTCTGTATTTCCTCTCGCAATAAGCCAGAACGTTTAATGGCCACCACTGCGTTCAGATCAGTGGTGGGTAAAAAAGGCTAGTCATGTCAGCACCTCCTACTCCCTCTGCAGAGCCTTAAGACGGCCACCATTGACTGTGCAAACATGTTTATGGACTTTGGACTTTTCATTGAGGAGGTGACGAAATTCTTCTGCGCTGTTTGCGTCAAGCTGTGGCCTGTTGTATTTTTGAGCAGGAGCCGAATGAGAGCCATGCTGTTCACCTCTCATGTTTGTTTTGAACAAATATGCCGGTGAGATTCCAACTGCACACCAATGACGGACAGCCTTGCCAGCCAGATTATAGAAATATTTTACCTTCCTACCTAACATAATTAATTTTTTTCTTAGAGAAATATAAATATATAGGAAATGTATAAAAATGTTAAAAAAAAAAAAAACTATTAAAAATGTATCATTTCTAATATAAAAGAGAGCCTCGCATCTTTCAATGCCAAAATAAAAATAGTAAAGAAATGTGTAAGGGATTCTTGATTACAAAAGAATATTATGTATATTTGATTTCTAAAGTAAAATAAAGTTTAAGGACATTTTATTGTCTGCATTAAAAAGGACATTTGGCTGTGGAATTTGCAAAAATAATAATAAATCACCTTTTGTTTTGTTTTCAAAATTATGAAATGACTTTTTTTTATTCCTGTAATAAAAGGAAGAAAACATTGTATAATAAAGAATAAAGGAACGGGTCAAGGTGTTGAAATAACTGATTAGTGGTTTATGGTATGGTTTATGGTTTATGGTTGGAATAAGAAGCTATAGTGGCACCAGCCCTCTTTTTTAATAGTCGGGACTCTATAGATTTCCTGTTTATAATAATTGCTAATACAGATTTTGTTAGCAACTGATGGAATGCGTTATTGCTGTGAGATTCCCTTGTTCTTTTCTTGTTTGTCCACTCATTCTGCAGTTCTAAATAATTTGTCTGAAACCCTTAACTTGTAACCGCTAAGCTCATCTTGAAACTGAACGTTGAATGAGTCCCATTTGTACTTTTGCCTTCCTATTATTTATGCCTGGTTGCCAGTTTAGATTCATTTGAGGGAAATCGGGCTGTGGTTACAGAAAAATTGTGTGTTCGTGTTTGTTGTTCTGGTATGTGCATCAGACACAGCAGTGCTGCTGGAATTTTTTAACGTCACCGCTGGACAGAAATGGGTCCAATAAACAAAAATATCCATCCATCAGTATCCTGTAGTAGAAGGATTAGAGGAGGACTGTGAAATGTGCAACAACAGATGAGATGCTGTCTCTGACCTTACATCTCCAAGATGGATCATTATGGAAAATGTGTCCAACGGAGTGCGCAGTGAGTGAACATGGTCTTTAAAAACTCCAGAAACGTTATGTCTGATCCATTCAATCAGCACAGCACACCACCACCACCACCACCACCACCATCGTATCAGTGCTGAGAAGGATCCACCACCCTAACAGTACCTGATCTAACAAATTATTTAGAGGAACAACTGCATAATGGAACTCATCAAATGCACAATGAGTGAAAGGGGGTGTACCTAATAAAATGATCAGTCACTGTATAAACACACCAAAACGTCAAATTGATGTCTGCATCTACATGATTTCCTGGACCCAAGGCTTCCTAAAGGAAGATCGCCCAGTTATATCCCTTCACTATCTGCTGCTTAGATGCAGTTTGTCTGTCTGAAAGCAACCTTTGATCATGACACCCTCCCTAAAGACACCTAGACTCGAACTTGGGTCCTCAGACCTAGTGTGTAAATAAACCTCTGCTTATATGACATGAAGTTACCTGAAGAAAGAAACGTTTAATTGTTAGTCGATTGTGTGACAGTTTATCTTCAGGCACGTCTTCTTGCTCATACGCATACACACACATACACACACAGACACACACACACACACACACCTGATGCCAGTCCAGCAGTGTGTAACAGAACAGGTTAAACTTGTTATATTGTGTAATCATATTTTAAGGGTGACACATAATAGTTGAGAATGCTGGACTGTCTCAAAAATGCAGGGAAAATGTTTTCACTGGAAGAGAGAGAGCGCAAGGGGTGAACAGTTCTGAGAAATATAGTTTCTTTTTTCACTTCCATGTGAATTATGTTCTCTCTCTCTCCCTCTCTCTCTTTTTCTTTCTCTCTCTCTCTCTCTTTCTCTTTCTCTCTCTCTATATATCTATCTATCTCTCTCTTTCTCTCTCTCTCTCTCTCTCTCTCTTTCTCTATCTCTCTTTCTCGTTCTCTCTCTCTCTCTCTCTCTCTCTTTCTCTCTCTCTCTTTCTCTTTATCTCTCTCTCTCTCTCTCTCTCTCTTTCTCTCTCTCTCTCTCTCTCTCTCTCTCTTCTCAGATTTTTGTACAGTGAGCTCATGAAGCTCTGGGATAGCCCTGATGAGGAGAGTATATTTGAGGTGACCGAGGACAACATGCTCAAGATCAAAGCTGATATCACGTTCCATCTGTACATCAGGTACGACGCAGAGAGCAGACACGCATGCAGACCAGCAAGAGCCCTTTCTTTTCTAGTTGACAGACGATGTGTTCGCCATTAATATGTCGTGTACCGATGAAGGGCCAAAACCAGGCCCTGTTACGAGTCATTACGTGCTCTGTTTCCCCCTCAGCACTGCTCCGTGCGGCGACGGCGCACTCTTCGATAAATCATGCAGCGATGCAGCCGAGGTCGTCGGCTCCGCTCACATGCCCCTGTTCGAGAACGTTAAACAGGGCAAACTCAGGACCAAAGTGGAAAATGGTGAGGACGGGTAATCCTTTGTACAGCAATCGTTGCTTGATAGCGAATAGCGTCCTTGACATTAATGCCGTTACGTTAGAACCCTGATTCATGTACAAAACGTTGAAACTCTACTTTGGGCCAAATGAATTTGGTCATTTCCCAGCGCTCGTCACTCCCACCACATAATTTCCTAATGTAGCACAGGAGGGTGCAGGAAAGTATTGTACTGCGTTTCGTTTTCCTATGGGAAAAAATGTAGACTGCGCGTCTAACTGAATGTGCTTGTGTGTTGTCTGAGACTTGTAAAGCTGGACCATTATAAAGGAATTTTAGGAACTTCCTGTAATGGCGTTACAGTACAGGTCAGCGCCACATAACGCCGGATAAAGCTATCCTGTTATGGTTACTATTTTTGTTATTAAGGCAATTAACCTATATGAACCACATACAGTCGAATCCGGTTAATGGGGCCACATCGGGACGGGATCGTTTTGATCCTAATAACCGGCTGGTCCGATTAATCGAACATGCCCTATGTTACAAGACGGGACGTGC
>JAYJMA010059840.1:0-10645 GCA_036873895.1 Parotocinclus cabessadecuia
GCCTCAGATGCCTGTTTTAGTTTATATGACTGGCACCTTGTGTGGCCTTCTGCTGTACCCCACCTGCTTCATGGTTTATCATGTTGTCTATTAACAGATGCTGTTCTGCATACTTTAGTTTTAAGCTTAATGAGCGGTTACTTGATTTTATGTTGCCCTTATATCTGTTGAAATCATTCTGGCCATTCTCCCCTGATCTCCGGCATCAACAAGACATTCTGACTCAAAGAACTGTCGTTCACATATTTTTTTTCTTTATTTTTACTTTATTCTTTCTCAAACCAAAATAAGATAGTGAGAGATACACAGAAATACAGAGAGAGACAGCATTGAATTCTGGTTTCAATTTGGTATATTCAATCCCCAAATAATGCTTCAGAAAAAAATAAATACTATGGCAGAACCAAAGTAGGGATCTTATTCAAAACCCAATGAAATACTTAAATACAGGTGAAGAAGACACAAAGGCCTTGGAACAACTAGTGTGCTATAGTGTGCTTAATTGTCAATAACTTGCCTAGCAGCTTAGCAGACAGAGAAAAATACCACTAATACTACAGACAATGGGAAACCAGGGGCTAAAAGCATTAAATAATAAGACTCAATGATTACTGTCAATGAGATGAAGCTGCTGCTTAACTTATTTTAAATAGACCTATACAATATAGGAGTACATTTGAGGCAGTGTGTGGTTAGCAATACTAACAATGCTTCTCCATATATTATTTACTCTACATTTTGCAATGGTGACAATCGGAGATGGTGGTTCAAAGGAAACCTATACTGAATACGGTCTGATTTGTTTATAATAATAATAATAATAATAATAATAATAATTAAAAATAAATACCATAAGCAGTGTGACACTGTTTTAGCACCAGCCAGCTGTTGTGAATGCTCAGGAGAAGCTATTACTTCTCCTGCTTAGATCTGCTGTACAGGCTTAAAGGTCACATATAACAAGAAACTAGGACAGGCTCAGAATTACCTCCTACTTCACGGGAAATGGCCTATGTATGACAGAGATGGGCCACAATAAATGATGATCAAGTGGATATTAACACAAACTCTGTCAGGCAACAGATGTAGCTTTTTCTCAGTCGGCTGTATAGGTCTCTTTGTGGGTGGTGTATTAAGGTTACCTGTCATCACCCTGCCCTTCACCTCATTGATTTACCATTACATTATTCCAAAGTAATACGAAAGTCCATTAAACAGGCCTAGCTAAGCAGCATGTGTGCATAATGAAGCTTCATGTACAAGACAACTGAAACACTTCCATTTGCACCTGCTCCTGTGCACCTGCAAATCAGCAGCGAGTCAGTGGCTAATGCAGAATCAATGTTGCAAATTAACAGATGGACCCCACACTTTGCAGTTTCCCCATCCAGCATCTTGAGTTTCCAACCAAGAAGGACACACTCTGGAACTGACTTAAAGCACAGAAACACACAGAAATGTACTTGTTTTAAAAAGAATTCATAGTTATGCATCATCCACCCATCGGTTGTGTCATATTGCAGCTTCAGCCCTTTAGAGGCCCTGCTTATGGAATACACAGCATAGAGCCCATTAGGTCTGACATGAACTGTATATAAATGTGCAAATCTGCAAAAGCGAGTTTTCTTGAGACCTACATTGACGTGGAAAATATATAACAGGCAAAAAGAACAATAGCTTTTCCCCTGTACAGTCAATAAAATCCAGCCATCATGTTTTAGGCTTTTTTCCAAAACTGTTAATTATTTGTAAATCTCCAACGCCTACAGTACCAGTGACCTGTACTTGCAACAAGTTTGACAAGGTAAGCATGTTAAAGCTACCACCTGAGCACTACTAGTCACATATGGACAACCTAACAATTAATTACTCTGTACTGACAATCCATATATGAGTTCAAAGCACTCAACAAGAAGTTGGGGTGGATACTTTGAACATGTATCCGTTCCTGTCGAAAAACAATCATATCTAATTATATAAAACAAACATTCAGTTTACCCCAAACCATGTACACACCTGTGGAAACGTCTACTACATAGTCACATACATTTCCCTCACCCAGAGCGGCTTACAACTGAGTTGAGCAAATGAGGGGTTATTAAGAGGACATTTTGAAAGAATGGCAGGAATTCCTGTTTCCTAATTAACTATACTCAGCATGCTTCTGTGTTTATAATGACACATACTCATATCTCCTTCCTATCAAATTTACATATAAAAAGTCTATTTAGGGGAAAAAGTGTAAAGAAAAAAATATACCACCCTTAAAATGTCAGGACATGACCCACACTCACAAAAGGATCACAAGATATTGGATTTTCTTAGTCCTGCAATTGGTGTTTGCCGGCCACCGTAGGTGAATTTTATAAGCTCTGTTTAGACATCTCCAATAGGTTTACCCTTAAGTAATCTGTTAAATCTGTAATACTTTTCCTCCATAAAAAAATCAGTCCACGATGCATCACATAGCACGTTTTTTTGCACCATTTACATAATAGTGATTATAATAATAATAATAATTATGTTTTGCCTTTGCTAGATTTTGGACTCCTTCTCAGTCTTTAACAAGTGTCATGGTTATCCTTGCATTCACAATTTTGTCACATGTTCAGCGGCCCACTCAGACTCTTCTTCTCTCTGACTCTCAGTAGCTCTATACATTTTCTCTTAATACATACACCCACACACTGCTTTGTGGTGCAAACTATGCAGTAGAAAGCCATTTACATCACATAAGCTCTTTGCACAATTACACCATACAACACCACGCAGGCAAATGGATCAGTTTTGCACTGTACTTGTACAGACTGGTTCCTGTATGTAAAATAGAGTGCTATACAACAGCCAGGGCTTCAACTACTGCAGGAAAAGCATTTTGTTGATTATTATTCTGTACATGCAGACTAGGTAATGAGCTGGTATGCATGGCACTCTATTGCTTACTTAATAACAGCGCACTTAAAAAAACCCAAACATATGGTGATATTAAAGCATAATAATTGAATTGGAACAGGGTCTGGATTTTCCTGATTTTTAATTCACAAGTTAAGACAGCAAGCACAGACTGGCAAAAATGACACAGTGATGTATTATTTCACTTTAGCACCGTGTGAGAGCATATCTGTCACTATGTGATGCAGGCAGCATTGCTAGAAGACCTTGATTATGTGAAAGGGTGAATGCACAAAACAGCTATAGAGTTTGCATATTTAATCTAAACTATTATCTTAGGATAAATATTTGTTTATTTGTTTTTTTTATTTTGGTTTGTGTCACCATAATAAGATGCACACCAGGATAGTTTTATCTGGGTTTTCACAGATTTAGGGAGGCACAATGGTTTAGCGTTAGTACAGATGCCTCACATCTCGAGCTACGCCTGTTCGATACCGACCTCGGATTCTGCCTGTCTGGAGTTTGCATGTCCTACCCGTGTCTGGCTAAGTTTAACCTTGCCACTTTGGTTTCCTCCCAGCTGCTTTCAACTCAAACACGTAAATTTGCCATTACCCCGATGACTGAACTTGTTCTCCATCATATCATCTAGAAGACATTTTTTTTCTAGACAATTTGTTTTCTAGGGATGGACATGTACAATACAGACTACTATTATCAGAAATGATTGACTGACAGAAATTATGACTTCATGGAAAAATAACTGGCATGCAGTGCTTTGCACATGTTTTGGGTAACCACATTTTTTTTAAATATATTTCGCCTGACGTATTTGTTTAATGCAGTGGATAGCGCTAGCCACTGGAAATGTAAGGAGTCGAATCACAGATAGGGCTTGCAGCATGAAGGTTGGGTATTGTATTTACAGAAACTGGTGATGAAGTGGCACCATGTCCATCTGCCTGTCAGTTTTCTAGGCAATAATCTTGAAAAAAAAAATCATTAAACTCAAGTCAGTACATAATCTGAAGTGGTAAAATGATTATAAAAGTATCAATTTAGTTTTCTACTGCTTTTTGCTCATTTTTATTTTAAAAGTGTTAAAAGTGTATATCTTTTCAACATTTTACATTTTAGTAACTTGACAGCTACACTTATCCAGTGACCTACAAATGATACAAACATTACATTGTATAATCCAAGCAATTGTAGTTTAAGGACTTGCTCAAAGACCCAACAGTGAAAGTCTGACAGTGCTGGCATTGTATCACATATTGTAACACACCTATATTGTATCTGATTTACTGATGAAATTTGGATGAACGTGTATAATGATAATCTATTATGTAAACAGAGAAACATCGTAAAGCACACCCTGTCCATTTATTTACAGTCATTTGTCTGACGATGTTTCGTAAAAATAGTATTGAGTGATGCACAAAGCTGATTTCAGTACAATACTGATAATTGAATACAAAAAGAACATATGAACAGGAGTACCAATAGCAGTTTCTTTTTCTCTTTTTTTAACTGCTATTTAATATATTTCATTTGAACAAATGTGAACCCTGCCATCCAAACCTTGACAGAACAAGTGCATGTAGACCCCTGAACAGGTGGATTTCAAGGTCTGATTGATGTCTGGATGTAGCACAGACTGAAGATGTGTTAACAAACCAAAGACAAGGAGTGACATTACAAAAAACACTATTAAACTTAATACAACATATATAATTTGATACAACAGTTATCAAACAAATGTAGTGTGGTTATAGTAAATAACTGTCCCTTATTCTTTCATTCCAAAGGAAACACTAGTCAAGTGCATCTGCTTCTTTTCATTATAGGAGACAAGTTTCCCTTACAAGTCAATACGGCTGTTTGCTTGCATGCATGCTTTGGTGTGTAAAATGGAATTGAATTGTAGGAGCTCTGTGTGTGGTTGCAAAGCATCATAAAAGCTATCAGTATGTGACTTGTTTATTTGTTTACATATTTTGTATTTTGGTTCAATGAAAACATCATTGAACATCAGCATGAAAACCAAGCAAAGCAGAACTAAAAAAAGGCAATGTATAAATTTCTGCTTTGGTCTGGACCAAGTGAATCAAACTACAAGTATGAACATGATATAGTTGATATGGTGATATAGGTACTATGCATGTGTAACATTAGCTGATCAGCATCAGCAGCTCTGGCTCAATGGTTAAGACAGTCGACTAATGACCATAATTGTGCGGCTCAATCCTGATTCACTGTTTTTGACATTGATATGCATGATGTTGACAGGAAGGATCAAGTGGGTGAATATGGAACATGTGCAATGGTTTACATAGCCTATTTCGAGAATTACCTCGGCAACTAAGAGGAGATCAGCTCTCAGGCTCAGATCAGCATTTCGTATTGGTATTAGTCAATATAAACTCAAACATATTTAGCTTATCCCTATTTTTTATTATGCTATGCAAAATGGAATGCTTTGCATAACTTGCTTGCAGAGTATCAGATCAGTAAGAATATAATGTTTGAGCAGATGAGTACAGTATTATTGGTAGATACTTAAAGCTAACAGTATTAAAGTATGAACGTAGAATTGGTGCATTTCTTGAGGTTTAAAATGATATATTTCTAGTTCATTATGATATGTTATTATTTTTATTAGTAGAAGTAGTATATAATGTTGAGATCATGGTTGGGTCTAGCTATGATGGTCTTGGATGATCTGGATATGAGATTCTTAATATAACATTTAGAAACTTTGATAAACAAAACGATTTTCCTATTAATTATGTCACCCCATTTCCTGTTAGGGATAAGGGAAATACACTGGAGATCTCTTGCCTAAACACATGCAGAGGTTAGGTGCTGTTAGATCGGACGAAAGTGTCCAGATACTTTAGAGCTTCTGGTCAATCTATTATCCTACATGCGCTAAATGCAAACTGCTCAAAGCGAGAATGATTTCGGAATCACGACAACATTAAACGACAGTGCGCGCATGTTAATAGACGCGCGTGCGTTCGTGCGCCTGCAACAGGGTAATTTAACGGAAATAGCATCGCTTCCACAAACACATACACACATGCGCGCGCGCACACAGATATAACCATCAGAGCAATGCAAACACCAACTATAGGCCAAAATCCGGTAGACATAACGATGCGCAATCGCTCCGGCAGTACATCGCTCCAACAACCAAAGCTTAGCGCATAGTCCGAAAACACGCTACGTAATGTGCAGCTACAGAGGTCCATCCCCATAATAAAACCGAGTTAAGAAAGAAAAAAGATACGCGCGATTAACACAATATGCATAATGCAGTAAATGAATAACTTTAAAATAAACACGGAAAAATAAAGGTTTAAAGATTGAACTTACGACTGTAAATCAGTCCATAACGCGGTCGAACTAGGTGTATTCCGTGTATACCCATCTGGCGCAGTGGATCCACGATAATACACAGAACAAGCGACGCATACAGTTCCCCTAGTTACGCAGTTAAAAAAAATTACGTATTATTTCTCCGGATGAATAAATGAGAACTTCAGCCGAAAAGCCACACAGCTGCTGGCGTTATGTGGATGTTATCGTTTCCACCCGCACATAAGCTGCGCTACTCTCTTGTCCTTTTTCCCTGACTGACAAGCAGCTGCACTGTCCAGCTTCCATTAATACTCAGCAGACTCTCTAAAACAGCCAATAGTGGCATTGGATATGAAGCTTCTCGTGTCCGATTGGTTAAATCAGTCTGTCTCTCACAGAAACTCAATAAAACCCTGCGCGAACCAGATTGTTCCGCTTTTGATTGGTCAAAAAACCCAATCAGTTACATGGACCTGTAACTTATGCGCGATAAGAACGCACAGGTATGGGTCCATGAAAGTCCAAGATAAGACTTCCTATAAAATACCGTACTTGGACCATGGAACCGTCTTAGGTGAGTCGTTTAAATTCTTGTCGGTTCTACACCCACAAACTGCATCGCTTCATATTATTCAATGTTCACCTCCTCTAGGCTTCAAGCATTCTCAAAAATTAAACATTGGAGGATCTTAACGTTCTGTAGCCTACATCTGCATTTTCATTCTCTGTATTATTTTTTTTTCGTGTTTTCTTGGGGTTAAATGAGATTAGACTTATGTTTCTATAAAGTCACTTATTATAGTTGCAGGTGTTGGGGCTGCTCTTTAAAACTATAGTAGATTTTTTTGACGTGTTCCCGATGCTGTTGGTCTCTCCAATAGTACTGAAAGATTGTTTTGCACAATCTGTAAAGTTAAAAAAAACATATATGTAATAATAATAATAATAATAATAATAATAATAATAATAATAATCTTGTTTCTTCCTTTCTTGATTTTGGTACAATTCTGCTCTTGAGGTGCCTACAGAACCCCGTTCTCTCTCTCGCTCTTAATGCTAAGTAATCAGTTAGCACTTGTATAACAGTGTAAATTTGGTGTACCCTCAAAATAACTAAACTCTCTCTCTATATATATATATAAATAATTTCTGTGTTTTATACATGTTGATATTTATGGTCTTGTCAATGAACTGTCCCCAAACCATGACATTACCAACGCCATGCTTGTCTGTAGGCAAGATACACTTGTCTTTGTTCTCCGCATAAGTGTATCTTGTTTTATCAAACCACAGTACACCAGTAATCCATGTCCTTAGTCTGCATTTCTTCAGCAAACTATTTGCGGGCTTTCTTCTGGATCATCTTCCACCTGGGACGTCAGACCAGTTTGGTACAGTGTGTGGCGTATGGTCTGAGCACTGACCCCCCACCTCTTTAATCTCTGCAGCAATGCTAGCAGCCATCATAGGTCTATTTTGAGAAACCTCTGGATATGACGCTGATCACGTGCACTAAACATCTTTGGTTGACTATGGCAAGACCTGTTCTGAGTGGAACCTGTCCTGTTAATCTGCTGTATGGTTTTGGCCAGCATGCTGCAGGTCACTTTCAAGGTGTTTGCAATCTTCTTATAGCCTAGGCCATCTTTATGTAGAGCAACAATTCTTTTTTCAGGTCCTTAGAGAGTTCTTTGCCATGAGGTGCTATGTTGAACTTCCAGTGACCAGTATGAGAGAGTGTGAGAATGGCAATACCAAATTTAACAAACCTGTTCCCCATTCACACCTGAGACCTTGCAACACTAAAGAAGTCACATGATACAGAGGAGGAAAAATGGCTAATTTGGCACAGTTTGGCCATTTTCACGCAGGTGTTGCCAGCAGTTTTGACACTAATAGTTGTGTGTTGAGTTATTTTGTAGGCACAGCAAATGTACACTGTTATACAAGCTGTAATGGAGGATTTTTAGGCCATTTTTCTACACAGAGTGTAGTTATCTTTGTATTGTTGGTGGGCTTCCTCACATGAATGCTCACTTCAGCTCCATCCTTAACATTTCATTTTAATTAAGATGATGGCTTTTTGATATAACAATTTATTTTTTTGTATGTGTTTTGTATGTTTTTGTAATGCCGTTTATTGTTATTTTCTGACAAAATCTGTCTTTCATAGATCATTGTTCTTTAGAGATGTCAGGGTGACTACTCATATCTGATCATCGTTGCATTTGTTAAAAAAATCAAAACAAGGTGCTTGACTAATAATTTGTATGTTACTGTTTGAAATTCGCAACTTACAGAGCTGATTCCTAATAGGGCTGTACTGATCCGATATTCTGTATTGGTATCGGCCCGATATGTGGCAAAATCACTGGATAGGAGATCGGATGGGGAAAAAACGTATTTAGATATCTTTCCTTTCATGTATATGCTTTAATACAATTTGGAAAAAAAAGAGATGCATCACATGAGCAAAAGCTGGAACTTGAATTAAAACTGTTAGCTAGCAGCATGGCCATGATGGAGTTATTTAAAGCTCAAGGATGATAAAAGTAAAACAGCCGAGTGCAACATATGCAACGCCAGTGTTTCAAGTGGTGGTAGCAACGTTGTGAACTTCAACACCAAAAGCTTGATTAAACACTTACAAAAACACAGTGGAAACAAGTATGCTAAGTTTAAACAGGTAACAAGTGCCACGAAGAAAAGCTTGCCACAGCAACGAACCTTGCTCGACAGCATACGGAAGTATGAGAAACTCCCTCCAGACAGCAACAAAGCAAAGCTCAAAGCACAAATTCAGCAAAATCATTGTACCTGATGATCAGATTTCTGTTGATGAAAATGTGGGGTTTTGACAGTTGATCACATGATCAAGAGCCCCATCGCACAAAACAGGTTATGTGTGCATACATAGCAAAATATGACCTCCCAGCCACTGAAAACCAGTGGGGGATACTAGAAAAAAATATTGCGATTCTAGCCCTGTTTGAGGAATTGACGAGGGAAGTAAGTTCATCTGCAAATGCATCCGATGTCATTCCGATGGTCAGCGTCCTTTGCTTGTTTCTATTGTTCCAGGTGCTTTACAAATGCACACGCTTCAAAACATGCAAATCATGCATTAATGGCAGAGGTAAATAGCATGGAAGAGGTGTTAAGGAGTACCGCTTCAGAGGCCTCACAGTCAGCAGATGGGACTTCACTAGCAGCTACAGAGCCAGCAAAGAAGACTCCAAGGTTAGGGGCTCCAAGCAAGAGTAAATGGAAACATTTTTGTTGAAATCCTGGAGGAAAGCACAGGGAAACCTGATCCAGAGTCAACCACTGCAAGTGTACAAATTGAAGTACAGATTTGCATCAGAGAGACCACTGTTTAATGTTCCAATAGGCCACTGGTGTATTGGAAAGTTGACAAACCAAGACTACTTTCCTGGTGGTCACAGCATCAAAGTTCCTGTGTGGACCTCCAGTGTGGGGAGCGAGAGGCTTTTCAGCACAGCTTCTATTATTATTGATGAAAGGAGGAGCAGCCTTATAGCTGAGAAAGCAGAAATTATATTTTTTAAAGTAAAAACTACACCTTGTGGTGAAATCAATAAACTCAACATAAGGACAGGTGGTTTTCTGACAGGTGGTTTCAAATGTCATGTCTTACCACCTGGCTTTGACTAGAAGTTACCAGTTTACTGTGAAATGTTCTTTTCATATTGAATAATATAAATCAATAATAATATGTTTTAACCTTTCACTATAAATTGTATTTGAATGTATGTATGGTGCTGCTAAACAATCAGCATGATTAAAAATTGTAATAAAAAGAAACAGCATTTTTGCATAATAAAGTCAGGTTGTTGGGCTATGTGTTTGTTACTTAGATGGCTAGTTTAACTATGGTGCAATAAGATGTAAATTAGGGGATTTTTGTGAGCAGTGTATTACAGCTTGGTTATTTAAGACAAGAGAAATGACTGCATCGGATATTCAAGTTTGCAGTATCAATATCGGTACCAGATATTAAAAAATGGTATTGAGAAATGCCTAGTTTATAAGCATGGTTCTTAAACCTCATCTTCTACTGTATCAAAGTAAGATTATTGCTGCATGTCACTCTGGAAAAGGGCATCTGCTAAGCACTGTAAATGTATGTTCACTATACAGTATGTGTACTTTCCTTAAATCTAAAATGTTTGTTTGTATTCATAAACCAATTTATTCGGTGTGCCATATTGCGTTGATCTGCAGAATATTTTTTCTTTGTTTATAAGGCAAAACATCTTAAAGAAAGGAAATGTCCTTTGTACTTTATCAGTGGACTAAAAAAAAGCACTGTCCTTACCAGTATTTACAAGAAGTTGTGTCGCTTAGAATTACATTAATTGTTTGT
>JAYJMA010059851.1:0-10644 GCA_036873895.1 Parotocinclus cabessadecuia
TATTCTATTTATCGCGGCTGGTCCTGGAACGTAACCTCAAGTGGGCAACCGGTGACTTCGTACCTTACAGAGAAGCCTGGGTGATCAGTGCGGCTCATGTTGCTCGTGATGGTTACTGACGAGTCCCCTGAGTCAGAGTCATCACCTTTCTCCGTTGACTCATCATCTTCATCATCAGCGTCGTCATCATCATCATCATCATCATTCTCCACTTCGTTATAAATACCATCTCTGTTGCCCATGATCCATTTAGAGACCTTTGCAGCAGCCCGTTTATCACTTACTGTGTTTGAAAGAACTTTCTGGTTACCTGAAGCCGATGAATCACTAGAGAGGCCGAGTGGTGACTTAGATGTCGCCGCCGTTGAATCTGGTAACACGGGGTTGCTTTTCGAGTTCTGAAACGCTTTGTGATTTGACGTTGAAATTCTGTTTTCGTGGAAGATGGTTTTGGAGTCTGATCTAGAATTAGAAATGTCCTTCGGATTAGATTGGGATGCATCAGCGATTCTGTCTGACCTTTCAGCTGATTCTGTGTTTTGGAGCTTAGGACGACTGATTAGGAAGGAATCTGGCTCGTCCATTGGCTGGTTTACCGTCGTTAACTTGGTACCATGCTTAATGGGCTTGTACGTCGGATCAATACGAGGCCCTTCTGGACATTTCAAAGGCTGAGCTGCTCCAGACTCAACACTCACAGGTCCACTCAGATCAGGGCTGCTTACCATCTCATCACTTTTACTAAAAAGGTGTTCTTTCAGGTACCCCGTGTACCAGTCACCCCTGCGTAAACTTGAGAATTTTTCTGACGACTGCTTGTTTGCTTCGACCACATCGTCAGACCTCTCTTGGAGTGAAAAAGTCCTTCTGGAATGCAGCATGTAGGACGGACTCTGGTTTTGTTTTACAAGCGCTTCAAATCTGTGGATTTTATTTCGCACCGACTCAGAGGGTGTCTCCGCCAGGCCCTCTGTTGTCTTCACGCTATTACTGCTAGAATTAAACGCTGAATGTGAAGACTCGATTGTGACAGCTCTGGAAAGTGCAGGTCTGAAATTCCTGTTCCTGACTCGGTCCAGAGAATGAGTCCCTATACCATCCAACGCTCCAGCCTGCGCCCTTTCAAAATGTTTACTATTCCTATCCCGCTGGTACGAGGACTCTTCCCTAGGGGTTCGCTCCGTAGACCGCGTTAACACTTTTTCTGCTCCACTGGGTAAGGCGTCTGGAATCGGACGTTGGAAGAGCCCTTTGGAAGATATTCTTGGGAAGGTACCACCCTTTTCTGAATTATACGGAACATGCTTCATGTTACCTAAGGAAGGGGGGGTCCGTCCAACCCAAGAGTCATGAACAGAGGCCTTACGATTTGAGTTTGAATTAAGTGCATTTGAACCAGACCGGCTTCCAATGCCAGAGGCAAAATTCTCCACTGATGCAGAAGAGCCATCATTTTGTTCAGTTCTGCCAGGTTTCGTTAGGTCTCCCGATATCTCCTTGACATTCGTTCCATAGGTCTGTGATGCGACTCGGCGCTCTGACTCATCTGGCTTAGGAACACCCTGTCCAGAATGCCGCCATGTGCTTTTTGCGTCCTGTGTGCTGTTCCCGTTGTCTTTTTGCTTCAGCCTGTATGGAAGTGACTGGCTACCACTTGTATGATCCACAGCTAGAGGTAGCCTGGCCATTTTGGCAGACAAAGATCCTGATGAGAACATTTTGCCATTTGGTAGGCTGGTTGGTTCATTTGCATTGGCCATCCCAGTCACCTCTGAACTCCCAGGATTCCTGGTCGAGCTTCCTTTGTTGTCTGTTAAATCTTTAAGATTTGCTATCCGAGTCGTTTTTCTTCCTCCCAAGTCTAAGCTCTTGCTGTTGGTCATAAATTGCCTCCATTCTGATTTTCCCATTGCTTTGGTGGTCGAAGACTTAACACTTGGCTTCCCTTGAGTGCCATCCACCATCTCAGTTCCGAAAGGCACTTCTGCGTCCGTCGACGCACTAAACTGTAATAGTGCTCTATTTGATGACCCGGACGGATCATTTGAGTTTGGCCTATTGGGTGTCTCTTTTCTTGCTGAACTTTCAGGAAGCCTTATGGTGCTGCCCTCAAGGTCTAAAGGGTCCCTGACGGCCGATGCTTGTGACTCATTTCTTCCTTCACCTCTTTTTCCTCTCCAGTCTAAACTCTTGCTTCTGTTGGACATAACTTGCCTCCACTCCGTTCGTCCTCTAACGTTGGCGGCTGGACTTCTGACGGAATCTTCAGAATTTCCTCGAGTGGCAGAGCTGAAAGGCAATTCTGCCTCCCTCGAGACGCCGGGCTGTAACGAAGCTCTGTCTAATGATCTCGGCAGTTCATTGGAATTTGGCTTGTCAGGGTTCGCCTTTCTTTCTGAACTCTCATAAGGTTTATTGTAGCGCCCCTTAACGTCGATAGTATCCCAGAAAGCCAGTGCCTTAGGCTCGTTTCTTATTTCACCTCTTTTGCCTCTCCAGTCTAAGCTCTTGCTTCTGTTGGACATAGCTTGCCTCCACTCTGTTCTCCCCCTCGCGTTGGTGACCGGATTTCTGACAGAAACTGCAGTTCCTTGAGTGATGGAGCTCGTCTCCGTATCTATAGACAGTCCTGCATCCTTTGAAATGCTTAATTGTAGTGGTTCTTTATTCAGTGAACTGATCTTGTCAACGATGGGCATATCCTTTCCTTGTGAACTCTCAGGTTCTATAGGACCCAGTGTCCCAGACTCCTTTCCGTCTTCTCTTCGTGTTCCGCTCCAATCCAAGCTAATGCTTCTGCTGGACATAGCCTGCCTCCTCTCTCTTGCACCCAACATGTTTGTTGGACTCCTGATTGAAGCTGGGTCCCCTTGAGGGGCAGAGCTCAAGTCAGAGCTATAAGGCAATTCAGTATCCTTTTTCACACTGAACTGTAATGATGTTCTGTTGGCTTGAGTGGCCAGTTTAACCGTGTTTGCCCTGTTGGCTGTACCCATTCTTTCTGCCTGCCTCTTGATGCTCCCCTCAACGTCTACGCTCTCCGTGGTGACCACCGTCGGAGTCCCTTTTCTCCTTTCAGCTTTCACACCCCTCCAGTCCAAGCTCTTACTTCTGTTGGACATAGCTTGCCTCGCCTCTGTTCTTCCCCTGGCTTGAGTGATCAGATCGCCCAAATCTGGCTTCCCTCGAGCACTATGGCTCATCTTATTGCCGACATGCAAGTCTGGTTCCTTCTTGAAACCGACTTGATACAGTTCAATGGGCATTTTGTTGATCCCACGTGAATCTGGAGACGAGGACAAATAGGGGTGAACGTTAGTCACCTCCTCCTTTCTCTCATTAAGGTTTCTGCTCACTTTCGTCTCAAGATGCCTGCCCTGGGACAGCTCATTCTGCCGCTCAGAAGCAGAGCGGATTCTGAATTTGACACCAGCAGAATGCATCAGGGTTACTGTTGACACACTTTGATTATGTTCTTCACAACTTCATCGCTCTTCCGCATAATGAAAAGGTATCCAGGTAGATGTTTAGGCACTAGAGAAGATCAAAAATGTCCCAGAGTTAAGCACGGTGCATGCATAACAGCGCGATCGGCAGAATAATCCCTCGTCTGAAATGGTATAAGTAACGATATAAGTAATCGGCGTCACGCTCACGTTGGAGCGCGAATGCTTTTTGGGTATCCAGGCCATACGGTCAGCGGTGTGATTTAAGTGAAGCTGTGCGATCGAGGACATCCATCAACCGTTCAAATGGCATTTTTGCAGACAAATCCATTAACAAGGGGAACAGAAATGGCGAGATCTGACTAGAAGTCTTGCGTCGTCTAACCACTTGCAGAAAACTTCGTAGTAACAA
This sequence comes from Parotocinclus cabessadecuia, assembly GCA_036873895.1. Taxonomy (NCBI): domain Eukaryota; kingdom Metazoa; phylum Chordata; class Actinopteri; order Siluriformes; family Loricariidae; genus Parotocinclus; species Parotocinclus cabessadecuia. The sequence continues at coordinate 3,859 of JAYJMA010059851.1, forward strand.
TGATTTTTTTTGGGGGGCAAAATATCTGTTGGAGTCTTTTTTTGGTCCTTCGGTGCCCTTGCGTCTCTTTGAATTCCAGCGGCTGATCCTGTTCCTCTTATTTCAGCTGGGCTTGACGTCAAAATCCTACAAAAAAATGTGATCAAATTAGCGTTCGTTCTTCTGTGGACTGCAAGAATTTCCCCATGACATTTCCGTTAACGTGCAGGACAATACGGCAGAGCAGTAACAAAGGGAGAAGAATCAGCTAAATTAGGGTTAAGTAAATGGCACACATTTGACCCACCAAGCCCCAAATCTCTAACATTCACAGCACCCTATAGTTAGAGGAGAATAAACGCTTGATAAAACCTGATCGGCAGCCAAGTAACAGGTCAAACACACCACTGGCTCAGAACAACTAATACACAACAGTACGGTAACTTTTCATCTAAAATAAATCTGTACAATGTTGTGTAAATCACAAACAACCAGCAGAGAGCTTCCCTTCACCTGCCATCACTCACAGCAGTTCAAACTGCTGAGACTCAATCAGGCAAGTGTACACACACACACACACACACACACACACACACAGAGTTGCCATCCATAAGAGCCAACAGGAACTCACCTGACAAATCCAGTGTATGTCTTTGTAAGACAAATCTGAACAAATTTCCTAAACTTATCCTTCCAATCACGCTACATGATACAAGCATTGAGGTAAAACCTTCACGTGCAGCTTGTTAAAGCAGGCGCAGTTTTGTTTCGCTGTAGCAGGAGAGCAGTGCGATTACACAGAGAGGGAGGTGCAAGTATAAAGACAGGTATGTATGCAGTCATTCAAAGGAGCCAACACCCCGGCAGGTACAGGCAACTCGGAGATGATTGATTGGAAAGTAATGTGAACTATAAAAACAATCATAAGCTGGGCAAAAAAAGACTAAATAAGCCGAGTACTGACTGAGGTGAAGAGAAAGAATAATAATATCAGGTTTCATACCTGACCACATACGTACTGGCTACATACAAGGACGCTGCACAAAGGGAGTGGAAGCCAAATCACCAACCGACTGAACGCTTAGAATGCTAATTTAATTATGAACATACCTTTTGAGGCTCTTGGAAATGAACGGAAGTCTCAGCAGATACTCTCTCACCCCCGCGCAGTCATTCTTTTTTTTTTTTTTCTTTTACTATTATCCATCAGCAACGGGAACGAGCCTGACCGGTTTTTCATCTTCACCCCCCTCTCATTGTTACACATTTCCTTCCTTGTCTCGGTTATTCTTGCTCGGTTTCTCAATTCATTGTCACATGCATGTAAACCTAATTGGTATGTAACGTTTGGGACTCCTGGCTTCATATTCAGTTCATTGTCCTACAGTTTTTTACATTTTTAAACTGCTTTTGGATCGCTGATTCTGTCTTTGTATTTGGATGAAACTTAAGTGCTAAAGGAGCCACATTAGCTTGTTATTACTTGTTGCTTTAAACGGTTTCTGCTCCGTTGCTGGTTTTATCCTGGAGTTAACCGGTATGCTTTTCTTTTTTTTTTTTTTATGCCGCATTTGCTGGTTAATCAAACAATTGTCCAAGCATTCCAGTACTGATCTATTACTGGTGCTATGCTGGATGAGCTAGTAACTGAGTACTGACTATGCCATTCCAAACGAAGAATGGCATTTTAATTATTTGATCTGTTCAGCCGTTAAAGCATGACATAACTGCATGATTGTAATAAATATCTGAATGTCTTTGTGCCAGTGAACATTAGCACTTGGCTAATTGGCCTAATAGCCATGTACAAGCTAAATAAAATTAACTACGCGTCATGTTATTTTATATATTTCATATACCTCATTTATCTTCAAAAATCCTCATTCCTTTTACCTGCCAGCTAAAGTGAGGTAGTTTATTAACGGCTTGCCGGCTGGCCTTTTTGCTGTTCTTTGCTAATATATATGTTTGTTTTTTTTAAACTTTTTTTCCACATTAAGAATATGATCCTAGTTACAGACGTTTTAAAACATTTAGAAATGTAATATGAAACTTGAGATGAGAGTTATGAGAGCTAGTTTGCCATGTGCTTGTTGTTTCCTTAGTATCAGTTATAATGGTTTATTTTTTACATATACAGGGGGAAAAAAATGACAAAAGTACAGATACTCCCTCATTTAGGATGCGGCTTCATATATATATATATATATATATGAAAAGTCCCGTTTAAACATGAACAAAACCTCTGCTTTTTCTCTTTTTCTCACTACATTTCCCAGCGCTCATCACTCCTATCCCAGTGCAGGAGAGTCCGGAGTTATAATATATATTAGGTATCACTGGCCCGGGAAAATTCAGAACGCAATTTCTGCTAGATGTGTATTTATATCTTATTAGATAAAATCATGACATCATAAAATGAGGAGAACCTGCATCACGATTGGTTGGAGAAAAAGTTTATAGAGACCTTTCAATAAATTATAGCAGGGTTCAGTGACTTTTCAGGAAGGTTATTGTTTTTAGCTCGAGCTAACATGAAATGTAGGCCATCGCTACAGCGTGAGCGTTCATGAATTCAAACACAACATCCTGACTGGTTCATTTTGCCTCGTGCTGTGATTCGTCCCGTTTTGCGCGTCGCCTCCTGGTCGCGGGGCCTAAAACAACGACAGGCAGTGACCGTTTGCATGAACATACATTTCATTATTCTAGAAGGTGATGAGAAATTGGCCAAATATTAAAACTAGTCTACTGAAAGTCTCTCCTTTACCTGAGGCCAAGCGTCTCCGTATCTTAAATAAACACGTCTATCAAGTGGCTATTTATTTCCTTTTCATAAAGTCAGTGTTACATACGGTGGCATCGTTCCTGACTTGTTTTCTTAGTGACTCATCACTGTAGACGCACGTTCTATGAGCGGACATGTGACTCTTGCGAACAGAAATGCCAAGCATCTGGAGAGTCAAAAGGCACAATGCTGTCAGAGCACATTAATAGAACTAGCCCTGACATGACGCATACAGAAAGGCAAGGAAAGAGTTGAGCCGTGGAAACGGTTTATATTAGACAACTTGCAAATGTGACCACAAATGACTTAACGAGAAAGACCAGCAGCGTTTGGAAGGGTATTATGAATGTGGACGGTGCAGTGGGAATCCAGGACGAGGATAATTGTGTGACCAAGGATGACGGGGACACAGACAGGAATGAAGATGCGCATGCACGTAAACAACGTAGAGAATGGAAGAATAAAAACTCACAACACATTTCTAAAATGTTCAGAGAGACACAGCTGAACTTGACAGCTCAAGGTCAAGAGCCATGCCTGGAATTTGAACCTAGAACTTTTTAATTAGGGGTCCATTATCTTGGTGGTCCAAAGTTAAGGATTAAGGCCATTGGTTAGGACTTCAAATTTCATAAAAACCAATCGGCCACTTTTTGACTCAAGTCCCTAAAATTCAACTGATCAGCTTAGATCTAGATAACTCTAGATTTATGCTGTAAACGTTCTTGTATGCTATTTGCACATTATGGCGTTGCCCTGGCTAGGTTTTTTTTTATATCATTACAAACGTTTTGCGTGAGTACAGCATCTAGAAGTCCAAACCAGTCTGGATCAAATGGATTTGCAGAAGCACCGACTGTATGGAATTCCTTCAAAAAAAATGTACATAACCTCGCATATCATGATACTTAGTGCTAAGTTCTTAAACATTATAGTTACCTTGGTGGTTGTGTTGCGCTTCACGAGGAAAATCCCTCATCCTGCAGCTGCAGTAGAGCAAACCAAGTCAAGTTGTTCGCTCGTCGTCGGGATGCAGTTACATCAGATGGTGCTTTGTTCTTGTGTTACACACCTTCTGTTTTGCATTGAACATCCTTTATGGCTATTATAACGGAAGCTGATGAGGTTTGAGAGAAAATGAAAGCAAGCAAGCGCGGGCGCACGCACACACACACACGCACTCACTTCAGAACTGTGTAAATACTCACTCTAGTACAGTCTATATTGTATTCAGACAACACACACACAATTCTTGTACTACAGTAGAGAACATAAGAAGACATTCAAGCTGTGTATCGTAAAATACTCAGTGTTCATCCTCACTTATTCCAATACACTATAAACACAAACGCACGCACACACACACACCCCTTATACTACAGTAGATAATGTAAAAACACACATTCAAGCTGTGTATCCTAAAATACTCAATACAGTGTTTATCTTTGCCTATTCCAATACACTATAAATACACACACACACACACACACACACACACACAAGAACTGTGTAAATACTCACTCTAGTTCAGTCGATATTGTATTCAGACAACACACACACACACACACTTTACATATACTAGAATAGTTACACAAACATCTTTGTAATTTCCATGTACATGATACGTGCATTACTGTAGCTAATGACTAATGCTACACCTAATCTTCAGGTTAACCTCAATAGCTCAAATCAAATCCTCTTAATTATTAAGGAAGTTATAAACTTGACTCTCTCCCACACGCGCGCGCACACACACACACTCTCCAGCACACTCGATGGCAGTGTGTGTGTGTGTTTTCATTGACGCTCCACTGAAGAAGCAGGAGATCATTTTGTCAACAGTGTAGTAGCAGCGCTGCTGATGCGCTTGTTTAATGAACTTGACCGGTTTTTTTAAAAAGTGAAAATAGATGATTTTATTATATCAGCAGGTTGACAGAGCGACGGTCGGCAAAATATTTGCGAAAATGGTTAGAGAATCGCCCTTGTCGGGCGTAAATGTAGTGCTTGTAATGGCCTACGGAAGTCTGGTAAGGAACTAGCTAGCTACGAGCTAGCCGCCGAGCTAACGTGTTAAATGCGCGAACAGCGAATGCTTTAACGCCGTTATTTAGCTAGCGTGTGTAAATAAAAGTAAAGTTTATGTTTAATTACCTAGGTGTTTTCGCTCGGTGTGCCGGTCAGTGTTTTACAGTCTGTTTGTTGTGTTATAGAGCAAGGTCACGGTGTTCCGTACAGTCTTAGGACCTACGCAGCAGTCTCGCTGTCAGCAAAACTGTGAAGTAAAACTAAAAGTAACTTAAAAATACAGTGGATACGGTCAGCCATTAGGGATATTAAGTAGAAATTAAAACGCCATGTCAGCCTCGGTGTGAGAAAATCGAATTGAAATATACCGTCCGAGCTGCTTGTCTGGCTGTACGTAACACTGTTATTAGTAGGTATTTTAGTTGTGTTTTCTGAAGATAAAGGTGCGTGTGTGCATGAGCGTGCGCGCGCGCGCAGTGGTACATCACACTGTTGCTGTATGGATGCTTTCATTGTTGTAGGTGTGTATTGTCTAATGCCAGCAAAGCTGGAAGAATTGTCCAGAAAAACACCCAAGAATTCATCAAGCCTAGTAATTTTTCGGCGCCAGAACTGCTTTTTGCAGTTGGTGCTTCTCCGAATCCCGACCCTGTCCATGCCCCGTCACTGTGGGCGTCCCATAAACCCTACTGAACAGTCCATGTGGGGGCACTCTGGTCCAGTTTGACCTGCTCCTGCTCCATGAATATATCATATGTCATTGAATCGCTTCATCTTCATTTTGAAATATCCCCCCTTTTTTTGACCAGTGTCTTTGCGTGCATGTATGCGACTTGGCAGGTTAGTTAGGACTCGTACGTTGCTGCAGTGTTTATAAGGAGAGAGAGGCCCCACTTAACCATGTATCTGCTCTAGCTATGCAACTTTCTATGTACAATACCTGAGGGAGTTCTCTTTGATCTATGCAGGCTATAAAGAACATTACATTTATGTCATTTAGCAGGTGCTCATACAATTCATACAAGCCAATACATTGTGATTAAGGGCCTTGCTCAGGGACCCAACTGTGGTAGCTTGGCAGAGGTGGGATTTGAACCCTAGACCTTCTGGTCCATACAGTACCTTAACCACTAGGCCGTCACAGTCCCATTCGTGTCGTTATTCTCCACGTGGGGACGTTAAATGGGCTTTGCAGGCGAGTCACCGATTAGATGTACTGCTCACAATAGTTAATTTCTGAAATATCCCCTAAATTCTGTGAGCAGTACAGTCGATTGGTTAGGTTGCCTTTTTTGTTGCGGTGTAACACCGCAGAGAATTGTTACAGCAGAAACACGGCGTGGACACACTGTACCTGTTCAATTCGCCGTCCTGTCCTTTAGGTGTTTGTGTTGCTGTTCATCTTCGTGAAGAGGCAGATCATGCGTTTCGCTATGAAGTCCCGCAGAGGTCCGCACGCTCCACTGGGACACAACGCACCCAAGGTAAAGAGCACCGGGACGTCTCATGACACTTCTGTTCACCATCATCACAGCCACAGCAGGCTAGTGTTGGGTATCGTTTTAGGTTTTACTGGGGTTTTTTTCCTGCTTATTCTGTACCGCTTACTAAAATGAGAGGCTATTTCAGAATTGAATCTCATAATCCCAGGTCCCATAAGGAAACAAATCCTCGTTTCTGTGAGCAGCATAGTTCGTATTGATTCCAAATTTGGATTGAAACATAGTAAGGGTTTAGATATCGCCGCAGTTCGGTGTACAGTTGGCCCCCACTTTTGTACACATGGCGGTGCTAGGTTACAAGTTTGCCGTATCTTTGGTTGCACGATCATGCCTAATTCTTGCAAAATGTCCCAAGTTAAATCTTTTTGTAATTAAAAAAAAAACCAATATATATGGAACAGTACTGTGCAAAAGTCTTAGCGCTCCGTTAGTGTTGTTTCAGCATGACCTTTTGGTATCATGACCATATACCGTCTGCAATTGGAGGCA
>JAYJMA010059862.1:0-10643 GCA_036873895.1 Parotocinclus cabessadecuia
AACCTGGAACAGGGAAATGTAGGAAAATTCACAGCATTTCAGTGTCAACAAAGGTAGGCCTATGAGATTCTGATCATTTAATTGTAGTTTGTAAGTGATTTACAGGTGGTTATTTTGGATTTCTTGTAAACCTGTCTTAAAATGTAAGGGATACTGAACCTCAGTTGGGCTGGTGGGACGGCTCGAAGCACGTGAGGGAAAATCGACCTTATTTTTTAATCCAAAACTTGACAGGTATGCCACAAATGCTTATTAATTGTTGTTAAAAGGAAAGGTGATGTAACACAGTGGGAAAGATGTCGCAGTCTTAACTTTTTTGGACCATCATCAGGAAGTGCTTTGTTGGACAGAAGATGGATTTAGTCTTGTCCAGACTGAGGTGGTTTCAGGTGAAATTAGCCATCCAGGTATAGATGTAAAAGAAAGGCAGAGATACCTGTGCAAATTTTGCTGAAAGTTGCCTGGAGATTTGTAAATGTTACGTCAAGGAGTTTGATTGATTTGAGCTTGAGTGATTTGTGGAGTTATTGTCAGTTCATCCTCAGTAAGTGGTCTGAATGTTGAGAAAGTTGAGAGGTTGGTTTGATTCTCCTTAGCTGGAATACATAAAGATGACTGAACCTTGGCCAAGTGTTGTGTGAAGTGTGTCAAGAAAGTCTCAGTTTTAAGAGACGGTGTGGGTGGGGTGGGAGAATGGCTGAGTAAGCAAGAAAAAGTAGACATTTGACAGAAGTAGAGAAGGAGACAAGTAGTACTCTTGGTGAGTTGATATTTCTTCATTTTCTCTCAGCATTCTGAAAGGTTGATCCTACAGAAACATAGCGTTAGTTGCTGGAGTAGGTCAGAAATAACATACAAGCATGTCTTGGGAGTCGAGTTGCCCTTCCTTGATATACTTTGCTCTGTGGATTCCAGCAGTATCTATGTGCAACTGCATCTTTGGACCAAGAGACTGTCACTGTAACAAGCAGACCAGGTAATAAATATACAGAAATCCAAATGTTTGGCGTTCAGAGTCATCGTACTGCATACCGATCACATCACACAAGACCAAAATGCCCTTCCTAGCACTGGGTAGAACCTTTGCTCATAGGACAACTTACATTCTTAGTGCCATGAATACAAATAGGTGCTGACAGCACTGCGTGAATGTTATTTCTGCATCCAGGGATTTTATCAGTGTTGAAAAGTTCAAATAATGTGTTTTTGTGCTGGTCCTTTGGTTGGTTTAAACCTGTCGTACACATCCGACCCACAAGGTTTGGAATAATGATCATATTCTACATGGTGGTGTAATTTTCAGGTGGTGAAATAAGTTAATTGTCAAGCTGTATGTAAGAAAAAGCTGTCAGCAATTGATTTCCAACATAGTTTGCAGATTGACGTCTGGGATTCAAATCCATTGCCGTAGACTATGGACGTACGGACTATATATATCATATGATATCTGTATTTTGGACAGTCTGTTCTTAGTCATGCACATTTAGCTAGAACGCTAGCTTCTTTTGTAGCTCAATGCACATGTGCAGCAGTCTATGCCACCTGGCTACATGACACAGTACATGTGTGAACTCTTAAGGCTTGTTTTTGACTGTTAGTTTACAATACATTGTTAAAACAACAATCAAGAAATTATATTGGTTTACGTTTTAAATCATTTGGCAGACACCCTTATCCAGGGCAGCTTACTATTCATACATTTTTACAATCCAAGCAATTGTGGGTTAAGGGCCTTGCTCAGGGACCCAATTGTGGTAGCTTGGAATAGATGGGATTTGAACCATAGGATTCTGGTCCATAGTCCAGCACCTTAACCACTAGGCCACCACAGTCCCATGCACACATAGCATATTCCTACTTGGGAGGCCAGCTAATTGAACTGAACTCATTTTCAGTGGGCCAGTTCGGTGACTCTATATATACTGTATAACCAGTTGTGTGAGTCTAATAAATATGAGGAATAAAAGCTGTAGAAGGCTCATCTTTAATAATTGTATAATTATGACATGTTGGAGAGTGAGAGAAGAAATCAATGGCTTCTGGCTAAAGTAAAGTCCCTAATGGTGTTGGTTGAATTGACAGCACAGCTGCTGAACTTGGTAGAAGCTGCTTGTAATATAGTGTTCACATAAATTGGTCATTAGTATTGAATTAATTAGTATTCCATTATGGAATATTTCATTTTGAAATATCCTTTTTTGTGAACAGTATATATGGACAGGAAGCGGGGTGAATCGGTGTACAGGGGCTGTACAGCGTGTATATACATGGCTAAGTGCATGTCCCTTGTAATACTCAGGACTCTTGCTTGACTCTATCCAGTTAGTTCCACTGGACAAGTCCTATTTTTCTTACGATCTAAAAAAGCCATATATCTAGATGAACAACCGCTTAACCCTGACTTACAAACAAGAACTAATATTCAACACCGACAGCAGGCTCTCTCTGATTTCAAATCATTTCGGATTCCGAAAATTCGATTCCTAACGTGGACCCTCAATTGGCTCATGCATTGCCATGTCCCAGACATTCACACTATGAATGTTGTGCTCTGCAATGCCAAAGAAAATCAGTAGTTGCACATTTACTTAGAAAGGAAATGATGTAGCCAGTGCCAGGTGAATTAATCCAGCCTGGCATTTTGAGCAGGTCCAGACTGTGGGCACATCTGGAACCAGCCTGGCACATTACACTGTGCTTGCATGTGCCTTCTGGATATTGGAAACGGTCTGAAGGTGTTCGTATAATCTTTGTTTTCCACCTTACGGCATCCAGCCTTGATTTTTCATGCTTGGGGTATTTTAGCATTAGAAACAGATTTAAACCTGCCCTCTGAAAGGTGGATGTTACTTACCCCATTTGCTGAATTAAATTTTTGTCACTTTTAGTGTTTCTCTGTGATCAGCTGGTCAATGCTGGGGCTTAGATAGAGTTGTACCCGCTGAATTGTGTTTCCCACTGGTGCCAACAATAGCCGTCTCTCTGGAAGAGGATCATTCTATGTACACAGACATTAATGCGCTACTGTGAACCAAGGATCAAAATGTTAGCCATCTCCTCTACACACCAACTGTTCCTGCTACCTAGGTTTCAGCTCCTTTGTTTGCAGTTTTTGGCTTGTTCTCACTGAGTAGTTGACAATCTTGGCACAGCTGCTGTTCATAGCTCTCAGATGCTTACCAGTGGGTGTCCCACTGACCCAGATCAGATCCATGCTATTTAGATCAATCTCTTTTTCAAACATGACCACAAAAGGAAAAATCGTTTGCATTTTTTTAAAGAAACTACACACATGAATCGCTTCCTTTCTTTTTTCATTGTTTTGTTGCCATAATGTAACTTTTCAAACTGATTAGGTCAACCTCGCAGCAGACCTCTAGATATTGAGTAGCCATTTTTATTAAACTTTGTATCTTTAAAAATATACACAAGTAAAAGTAAGAGAGATAAAAGTATGCCAAAATTAATGGTTTTTAAAGAGTTTGCTGTCATGCTATCTGAAGTTCTGTACAAATGCATTGATTACATTGTTGATGAATAGCAAAGCAGCAGTGGTTGGAAAAATCCTAAGGGCAAATACATTTACATTTACAGTATTTAGCAGACGCCCTTATCCAGAACGACTTACAGAAGTGCTTTAAGACATCAGTAACATAATCTATTCCTAATAATCAGGAATTTAAGCAAGAATACACTTCTGAAACTGTAAAGGTTATGTGTGTGTGTGTGTTTTATTTTTTGTAAGAGCAAGAGAGAGAGAAAGAGGCGGGTGTTGGTTGAGGTAAGTACGGAATAAATGGGTCTTTACACAGTGTTTGAAGATAGCCAGAGACTCTGATGCGAGCAGCTACAGGGAGAGAGTGGAGCAGTGGTGTAGTGTGTGAGAACTTTGAACACTGAACACAAGTCTTGCAACTGAATTCTGGATCAGCTGGAAGTATCGGATAGTGGTCTGAGGTAGCCCCACTAAGAGAGAGTTGCAGTAGTCCAGTTTTGAAATGACAAGGTGCTGAACCAGAATCTGTGTTGCTTCTGTGGAAGGAAATGGACGGATCCTTCTGATGTTGTAAGGAAGGAAGCGACACGACCGAGAGACGAGTTATTATTATACTAGTATACTAAAGTTATGAATTATATGTGATCTGTGTTTTTGTGTATATATATATATATATCTTTTTAAGAAATCGATTCAAAGCAACTAATTTAAGTTTATTAACTAACTTGGCACTTAAGGACATTTGTATTAGATCAACTGATTTATCAGAACAGATATACAGTAGGTTTGAAGGATAAAAGTGGCTGATTCTTCATTTCAAAATATTATATAAATATAAGTTTCTGTAGTTTTTAAGAAATTTTGATTGACAACTTAAAAATGCTCTGATATTTTTTTCCAGGAGAACATTACACACACCATGTTTATCAACCCTATAGATATTTTGTTTCCCATCCAGGTAATACATCATGCCCGCTCCATACACATGGCTACATGGTATCCTTTTTAAGTGAACAGTTTTGCTGTGGGGAGGGGCTGTGATATTGCTGAGTGCCTGATGAGTGTCCAATTGACTTGATAAATGGGTGTGATGTTGGAAATCCATCAAAAAGGCTGCTGATTAAACACACCAGCTTATTGATTAAACCACAGGAACACCTCATTAGAATACAAACTGAAATCTGCTGTGTTCATGCTTACCAACGCCCTTCAGGAAGCACGTCAATGAAGTACTATATGAACTAACATGGTATTTGAAGACTTCATGTCAGTCTCTGTATACCTTCCCCCAAAAACATTTAGAGAGGAGAAGAGGAAAGGTGAGGACAAGAAAGACTGAGAAAGGAATTTGCTGTGTGGTTAAGAGGCTTTGGCCCTCATCAATCATGGTTAACCTGAGTATATTTCCTTTTCTGGCTCTTCCCAGATGGAGATGGCTCATGCCATGATGTATGCTTTTAGCCACACAATATTTGTATAGAGTTATTTCTGCCGATCCATACAAGCAAATGTCTCAGTGCTGTGGTTCTCAAAGGTATCTTGAGTGCCACCGGGATTTCATTTATAAGACAAAATTTTGGCTACTTCTGCCACAGTTGCCCATCATTGCCCTCATGTGTCAAAGAGCCTTGAGCCAAAAACCATGCTTCCTCAGACCACTGTGGTCAGGACCCATCACTGATGATCCACCAGTGAAGATGATCTGGCCCAGACTTCTCCCATTATATATATGGCTTATATCTAAATAAATGCTTTCACTGAATATTTTATTACTTTATCTGGATAATTTACATACCCAACTGTTTATTAAGAGAAACTGAAAGAAACTAAGACTGATTTAATTGACAGTTTCATTATGTTTCAAACTTTATCCTGTATAATACAAAGGTTTCGAGTTTTATCCTCTTTTCCATTACAAACTTTCCAAATCGACTTTGACTTTGACAGAGCAGAAATTTGATGACGTGAATTGAAAGTGCCATATCGAGAGTGACTCAGGTGTTCAGTACACCCCATTCCACCTCCTTTTTGTTTATGGAGATTTTATGCGTGTATGCTTCATATTTTGAACCAGTTAGCAGTGAATAACTACGATCAGTAATACATGTGGACATAAAATGTGTTTTACTGGCGGATTTAAGAAAGAAAAACGACAGGAACATTGCTTATTGTAAAGCTTGAAAAAAACTGTCTTTGGTAGCAGAGGTTGTTTTTTAACATACTGCTTATACCACCAACCTAATATATTATATGGGGTTTTTTTTATCTGTTAAATAAAACATCAGATATGGCAAAATTTATATTTATGAGTATTTAATTATTATTTATGATATGAGTGTATGATGATTGTGATGGTCTAGCGGTTAAGGCACTGGACTTTGAACCTGATGGTCCTGGGATCAAATCCCACCTCTGCCAAGCTGCCACATTTTGGTCCTTAAGCAAGACCCTTAACTAACCATTGCTTAAATTGTAAGACTGTATTTGTTTTGTAGTCGCTCTGGATAAGGGAGTTTGCTAAATGCTGTAAATGTAAATATGTACAGTCCTCACAAAAAAGAAGCATTTGATTTTATTTCATTACACAAGATCATCAGAAAATCAAATTAGAAGTCAAAGACAGTTGGTCGATTACGCAAATGAGATGCAAACTCAATTATGTTGATTGAGTAGCAAGTGACATTTTCATGGGGGTGAATGTGAAAGCATGTCAAACTGGATAAGAGTGCCTCACATTGACTTTTCAGTAGGGTGTATGGTCACCCAAGCCTGCCAAAGCACACTGACAGTGATGGGGCATGGCCAGGATCAGATTGTCTGGCAGTTCTTCTGGGATCCTCCATATTCATTTTGAAATATCCTCTTATTTTTGTGAGCAGTATATTTTCTATGAGTTTAATTGAAATCTAAATGATATTCAGCCTCATATGTCTCACATTATGACAGATAGCACGTATAGTCCATGCTTTTAAATCTTTAAACAGTGAAGCTAGTATGCTAAAGGAACAAACTGCATGCCCCAAGCGTCAGGCAAGACGGGCTAGGAATAAAACAAGCTCAGAGACACAAATGTGAGTCAAAGTTCTTTATACGCACAGTTCACTAATAACATCTAGACACAACTGTCTTATCTGTACGTCTCTAACAGTCTCTCCTACTCTCAATCTGTGGTCTGGCTCCAGAATAATCCACAATGATTCAGCATATCTGGCAAAAATCAAGCCCAGATAAAACACATTTGTAGTGTTAATAAGCAAAATCACAATAAAACTGTGAGCAGGAATTGCTGGGGAGACTCAAACTTTGAGGGAGACACAATTTGTACCCCCTCCTCCAAAAGTATGCATATAAATCCCCTATTTGCACTAGTATTTTTAAAGCTCTTATCAGGGAGATAAGGATTATAAATTCTACTCTAGGATCCTATCAAATCAGTTCACACACAAGGAATGGCAATTGCAAATTTAGAACACAGTTAACTATGTACATAAAACACCCCAGGAACATTCTAAAACTGAATAATAAGAAAAATAATCTTGTCATACTGGACCTGCGATGCATGAGGACGATCCTGATTGCCCCATGGATGCAGCCCTGTCTATCACAAATGCAAAAGCACTGTAAGCTTCATCCTCTTGATTCCCAAGCTCTTTATAAATCAGACACATATTTTCTGTATTTTCTTGCATGTTGATGTTTTGACTTGTTGACAGATGCGTGATTGAGCTTGCAACTGCAAATCTGCCAAAAAAGAAGAACTTCCAAGAGGCTAATTAAATTTGGTAATAGGTTTACTGTTAATGCTCAAACACTACAGTTATTACGCTGTGTTCACATGTTCAACCATTAGTCCTTCTCCAAGCTCTACGAAACAGAAAAGCGCTCCCATGGAAATTCACCATATGTTGCTGCTTTGTAATCATAAGTGTATTCATGCTAGTTAATTTGCCACATGCTTTGTGCTATTGTTATTTGTTTTAGGGGTTATGCTTGCTCACAGGAGGCTTTGCACAAGATTTTAAGCTACATTTGTCTAGCAGTCATTTTGGTTACTATTGATTCTGATTCTCTGCTATTTTTCCTTCCCTCCTTCCTCGCTCCAGAATCGCACGTACTAAGAGACTTTATTCACCTTTGACCAGAAATTTCCTGTTTGACAGCGTATAAATCAACCTGTTGTCTCATTCTACTGCCCCCTGTGGAGCTGCAGAAGCCTAACATCTGTCATCTAAAGATGCCCCTTGACCTTCATCCTGTCTCACACATCGACCCACCTTGGTTTTTTTTCCTTATTGAGAGACACAGAGTACAAACTTTTCATTTCCCCTGAGCCTGACCATTGACCCCAGTCCGTCTGCTTTTCACTGCATGTGTAGGTAGGTTCAGTTTATCACAATTAGGGTAATTACTAGTGAATACAAATAACACTAACATAAAAGCTTTTTTTTATTTTATGTATATATTACCACAGGGTTTAAGCCAGAATATCTTATAGTCATAAGTGTTTATTTTGTTAACGAAACCCATGACCGAAGATTTTCACAGATTTTTCACAGTGAAAACAGGACAGGAACTAAATAAAAATAACATTTGATAACATTGGAAATGATAACTATGACAAAATGTATTACACTTTAATACACTTTAATACTACACACTAAACGATAATGTTCTGAATCTTTATAGTCATGCTTAGTTAATTACTGTGTTATGCATCTAGATCCTGTGGCACCGCTGTTGCATCCTCCCACTGCTAATTCACACGAGTTACAGGCTGCAGCTCTCTTTAAAGTCTGCTCTTTGGTGACTTTAACAAAAGGCCTACGGGGCGCCAGGCTTTAAACATATGCGTTTGGGACAGAGTCCATTTCCCTGCCTGCATGCCCACGGCCTGCTTTAACTTACAGCCTGTAAGGTTGCTTTTTCAGTAACATGGACATGATTTCCCCAGTCAGTCCCCAGGGTCAGGAGGGGAAAATGCTATTTTAGGTACACACAATTTTGAAACTATAGAAATATTAACAGTAGTGGAACATGTATATTCATCCATTATGATCCGCCTGTCTTTCACACGGCGTTGCGGGCCAGACGGTGTCCACCCGGCAACCTTGGTTGCCAGGACAGGATCCATCATAGGGCACACACACACACTAAGAGACAATTTAGAGACACCAATTAACCTAACACACATGTCTTTGGACTGTGGGAGGAAACCAAAGTACCCAGAGTAAACCCACACAGACACGGAGAAGACTCCACACAGAAAGGCCCCGGGTTGCTCTTCCCGGACCTTCTTGCCGTGAGGTGGCGCTGCTACCCACCGAGCCAAAAAAGATGGCCGATAGCGTCGTTCAAGAAGCCAAATAAACAAACAAACACACTGTCATCTCAGTAAAATTGTCAGCATTCATTCATTCATTGTCTTATAACCCCCACTTACACACTACCCACCGAGCCACCATGTCACCCCTGTCAGCAACGAAACATTGGTTATATTGTTTATTGCTTAAAATTAGTGAGAAATAAAACTATAAAATAGTAAAACTTTCAAAAATGCATGACTACAGTTAGGCTATTCTAATGTTATTGTCTAAAGCTTAGACATTTTTAGTTGTCATCTAGTAAAATTAAAAGCCTTTTTTCCTCTATTGTGTACAGCTGCCCCAGTGTGCTCTGCTATTAGACTCTTGCACTATGTGTTTGTGTTCCTGCTTTAGATTTCTTCTTTGTGTATCCTACCTTAGTGTATTCCTGACTTCACAGCCCTGTGTCACATTGTTTGTGTTAACTCAACCACATAGGCTCTGACTGTGCATAGAGCATGACAGTTTACACAGAGTTTAGGGGAAAAATACAAGAGCTTAAAGATAGAAATATTGCTGTTGGTGATCTTTCTGGGTGTCGGATGTTGAAGTCTCTGGTTATGATAGGGTAGCTTCATTCCCCGGACATCAGAATAGTCAATTCCATCTTCAGTTACATGTGATGAACAACAAAAGTTTAGAAATTTCTGTGTTGATAACCTTTGAACCACAGGAGATATTGCAAATCTATTTGCAGCCATCGATATCTGATCTTCTTTAATATGCTACATGACCACCTTCCCATTGAAAAAAAGCTTTGTCCTGGACAGGCCCCCTCACCCATTACTTGCTGAGGTATTCAGATATGCCATTTTAATTTACCATCTTTCTGTAATAAAAGTGTGCCCTGTGCCAGTTGACTCATCCTGTATATATACAACGTATGGATTGGCGCCCTGTCTGGAGTTGCTCCTGTCTTGTGGCCTGTGCTGCTGGTTAAGCACAGGCTCTCCTGCGACCTTGACTAGGATAAGCAGATAAGATGAGGAATGAATATATGATCAAGGCATTATAACTTTGTTCTGTGCTGCAATCTACAGTTGAAAGCTATGTAACTTGAGAGCCCATTAGCGTACGGTGAGGAATAGCATCTATTTGAGGACTTCCATTTTTAAAAATCAAGAAACATTCGTACTCCTTGATCACGCCATGAATGTCAAAGTGAAAGTCAATACTCTGAAAATTGTTAACTAATAATGACTATGTCAGGAATCCCGATTCCATCTCTTTCTCTCTCTCCCTCGCTCACTCAGCCCCTCCTTTTAATCACCGCTTCTCTCTGCACCAGGTGCGGCTTGTTTCTTCCGGGTCTGAGTCTCTCACTATTTAAGCTCTGTCTTTTCCCTGTACGGGTGCGAAGTATTGATTGTTTGCCATCATACCGAGCGTTTATCCTAGTGATACCTTCCTTGTTCCAGCTTTTGCTTATATCAGTGTGTTCTCCGTGTTTTCTCCGTTGGGTGAGTGTTTGAGCGTGTTATTTCTGAGTGGGTTTAGCGATAGTCTGTGTATTCCCATTGTTTATCCAGCTCACCCTCTCCCCCTCCTTTCCCCGCTCCGTCAGCTTTAGCTCTTTGTGTGTGCGTGTTTGCATGTGTGAGCCGTCCACGTCCATTTATTGTTGCTCCAGTGTTTTGCTTTGTTCTCTCCCTGCATTTCACACTCCCTCTCCTGTCCCTGAGTCACTGTACATGAGGAGCGTTTTTCGTTATTGTTTGTCGGCACAGGTGGTTCGTTTTCGGCCGGCTGGGGCTGAGTTAGGTCTCACCCTAGCCCGTCCCTCC
>JAYJMA010059873.1:0-10643 GCA_036873895.1 Parotocinclus cabessadecuia
CTCTGACCACTAACCGATTCTTACAGCTGATCCATAACTCATCTGCAAGACTTGTGTTTAATGTTCCCAAGTTTACACACACTACACCACTGCTCTGATCTCTCCACTGGCTCCCTGTAGCTGCTCACAACAGATTTAAAACACAGATGGTTGCTTAAAAAGCTAAAAATGCACCTGCAGGACCTGCAATGGACCTCCTACCTTACAGCACTTATCACACTCTGCACTGCACCTCGCTCACTCTGGTCTTCTAGCACTGCTCTACTGGTCCTCCCAGGGGACGAGGAAGGCATTCATCTAGACTCTTCTCTGTTTTGGCTTCTATGTGGTGGAATAAACTTTTTATTAAAAGTATTTCTCAGGTAATCTGCAATAGCTGAGTTAGAGCTAATGAAAACTTGTGATGTCTTTCGGACACTAAGCACACTTCACACGTGGTCAAGATCAGTTGTAGATTTTATCCGGGCTTACTAACATTTTTGTTAATAATTCTGCTTACATTTCATAAATAAGTATAAAGTATAAATATGCTACTGGAACTCTACATAAAAATGTGGTGCTCTTAAATTTACAATGGTAAGTGCAGGCTAAAAAAATCTGCATGTTTTCAAATATTGTGCCACTGTGGGCTGGGAAACCACTGTTTCCTTTTCCTACTTCTCTCATTTAAAGACACGCTGCCATTGTGCTGCATGGGTTTAATCTGTTTAGAGTGGTCATACATTTATATATATATTTGTATTTGTTTTTACTGTTAACCATTATTTTGGTGGATATTAATTTAGTTTTTAAAACATTTTTATATTCAGTAGTTATTTTGTAAAGGCACAAAATGGAATCTCCAGAAGAGGATGTGGACTAATTAGAAAAAGCCATCCAGCATTTTCTAATTATCTGGTAATTATCAAGAATAACTTAAATGTTTAAATTTGATTGTGAAAACCTAGTTACAAATTGAGTAACTTTAATATTGAGTACTATTCTTGAAACTGGCTAGCCAGATGATTTTTGTACCGACATTTATCACTGTGCTATCGAGAGCCACAGTGACTTAAGCTCCATTACCCATCATACAAAAATAACTGTGTATTTGTATATAATTTATCAGGAGAGTGAGTAATCAAAGTTGGGCATCAAGACACACTGAACAGTGGAAATTATTGCACTCAGTTATGTGTATTATTTCTGGTCAAGTTTTGAGTTTTACCTTTTTTTCTTTACAAAACTGATCACTTTAACAATATGAGAAATTGGTACTTAATTGTTGGACTTAATTTGGTGTATATCTAGTAATTAGTATTAAAATAATTGCAAAAAATCATGCATACATAAAGCTGAATTATACATACATACCATGCTGAAATTTATTGTTAAAATTGTTTTTTAAATGTCCATCTGGATTGTTTGCTCAAGTAAGTAAAACTTCCTTCTCTCTCTCTCCCTCTCTAATATATATATATATATATATACTGTGCACTTAATTATGTGATCATTTGGAACACTACGCAGAATTTATTTTGCTTTGTTTTGTTTTAAAATTGTTTGAATTAGGCATAATCATGAATGAACACAGTGAAAAAAAATCCTGTATTTCTTGTTTTTAACTAAGTTTGACATGTTAAAATGCAATCTCATAATATTGCGTTTTATTTAAGGCCTATTTGGTAGGATAATCCAAACTGTATATGCAATTTTGTGTTGCAGAGTATTTGTAAAGGCTACAATCACTGTGACTGACCCTCTCTTGTTTGGAAAACCAATAACTCTTACCGTTGAACCAAGTAAGTAATAATTTTCTTTCTTTGTATTTTAAATGTGATCCAAGTAAATAACAGATTGCTATTTTAAATGTTCATACTTATCTTTGCTTGATTTTGTGATTGTAATATTCATTAGAGGACAAGTCAGGGTAGAAAGAGATCTGTCATGTGTTGATGATGAGATGAGAGTTAAAACTATTTATGAAAACATTATTTCAAAACACTTCCACTTAAAGTGCAGGCTAAACTTGTAAAAATGTAATTTAAAGTAAGTGCTTCTATTTGCATGTCGTGTCTATTAAGTAAATCACAAAATATTAGTAATCATTACTAAAAGAAGAATAAAGATGGATGTAACATTATGCAATTACTTTTAATAACATAACGTTTTTCAAAACAATTTGGAAAGATTTGTCTTATTTATGTTTCTTAATGCAGAATTAATATACATTTATTGCGGGAAAGAAATTACTAGCGATGTCTTTAGATTTTTATGTTCTTCCTAAACTGAAACAAAACTGTGTTTCTAGTGGGAAACTGCATTTAGTTTAATATCTGAAACGTGGGTATGTTTATAAAAGGGCTTAAATTAAACAGAACTCAAGTGTAAGTAGTTCATATTAGGCACTATTTTATGGGAAAATAATTACTAATGCTGTCTTTAGATTATGTTCTTTAACTAAACTGAAATAAAATCCTGTTTGTAGTGGGAAACTGCAATTAGCTTAATATCTGAAATGTGGGTTTACATTAAATTAAGCAGAACTAAAGTGTTAAGACTTAATATTAGGCATTTGTATGTGTTATTTAAACTGTATGTAAACGGTACATACTTCTAAACGCTAAATTAATGCCTATGTAATCAGCTGATGACCATTATTCCACTCCTTTAACAAATAGCTTTTGAGGTAAATGAGGCTGCCATTTGGAATAATATTGTTTCTAGGGTAATTGCATTTCAATTTCCCTTTTCAAGCTTCAAATATTCCAGAATGAAAATTATATCACCAACACATTCCTTACTGCAACATTTAAACTTCACTGAATATACTTACATGAACATGTCTGCTGTGGATACTGTGAAATAGTCCTTCACCCATTAAAAAAGTATATTTATTTTTTTAAAAGAAAGGTCTAACATACAGTGAGGAAAATAAGTACTTGATACACTGCCTATTTTGCACCTATTTTTGTCTTTTCACCTACAAAGAATGGAGAGGTCTATGATTTAGATAGATACACTTCAACTGTGAGAGACAAAAAATCCAGGAAATAATATTGTATGATTTTAAATTATTTATTTTAATTTAATTTTATTGAATGAAATGCTTATCTGATTACCTACAAACCAGCAAGAATTCTGGCTCGCACAGACCTGTTTTTCTTTAAGAAACACTCCTATTCTTTACTCATTACCTGTATTAATTACACCTGTTTGAACTCGTTACTGTATAAAAGACACCTGTCCACACACTCAATCAATCACAGTCTTAACCTCTCCACTATGCCCAAAACCAAAGAGCTGCCTTAAGGACACCAGGGACAAAATTGTAGACCCGCACAATGCTGGGATGGGCTACAGGACAATAGGTAAGCAGTTTGGTGAGAAAGTAACAACTGTTGGTGCAGTTATTAGAAAATGGAAGAAACACAGTATGACTGTCGATCTTTCTCAGTCTGAGACTCCATGCAAGATCTCATGTAAAAACGATTCTGAGAAAGGTCAGGAACCAGCCCAGAACTACACAGGAGGACCTGGTCAATGACCTGAAGAGATCTGGAACCACAGTCTCAAAGATGTCTGTTAATAACACACTATGCTGGATTAAAATCCTACAGGGCACACAAGCTTCCCCTGCTCACACCAGCAAATATCCAGGCCCATTTGATGTTCTCCAGTGACTATCTGAATGTCCCATCTGGGGCATGGGAGAAGGTTATGTGGTCAGAATAAACCAAAATAAAGTTTTTTGGTCTTCACTCGCTGTGTTTGGGTGAAGTAGAAGGATGAGAACACCGTTCCAACCGTGAAGCATGGGGGTGGAAACATCATACTCTGGGTTTTTTTTCTCCAAAGGGGACAGGGCGACTGCACCGTATTGAAGAGAAGATGGATAGGGTCATGTGGGGGCGGGAGATTTTGGCCATCAACCTCCTTTCCTCAGTAAGAGAACTGAAGATGGAACGCGGCTGGGTCTTCCAGCATGGCAAAGACCTGAAACACACAGACAGGGAAACTAAGGAGTGGCTCCGTAAGAAAAAATTAAACGCCCTAAGTCTCCAGACCTGAAGCCAGTAGAAGGAGCTGAAACTTAATGTTGCCCATTGTCAGCCCCAAAACCTGAAAGATGTGGAGATTTGTATGAAAGAGTGGGCCAAAATCATGGTCAGGAACTACAGAAAGCGTCTGACATCTGTAATTGCAAACAAAGGTTTCTATAACAAATATTAAGTTCTGTTTTTCTATTGTATTAAATATTTATTTTTTTGCAATAAAATGGTAATGAATTATTTAAAAATCATACACTTTTTAAATGATCATAAATGCCTCTCAGTTACCTACCTACACAAAATACAGACCTTTTAATATTTTATGTAGAAAAACTTGCAAAATCAGCAGTGTATCAAATACTTATTTTCCCCACTGTATATTCAATATGTTTATGACAGCATTACAACAAAGATTAGAGAAGACTAATATTACTCCCTTTTAGTCTATTTATTTTAATATATTGTCATGAGCCTTGGGTTGCAAGTGAAATCCAACTGGATATGTTGTGTAAACCATAAAATATTGAGATTTTAATTTTGTTTTAGTGCTTAAAATGTACGTTTGTTCAAAATCTAAACCTGTCTATCAATTGTCTTAGTTAGATATAATAAGCTCTTCTGTATATGTGTTGGTATTTTAAGGACGTAGAGACATTCTTACCAAACTAAAATAGTTTTGATTTGAACGGCTATTTAGAAATAGGGAATATGAGCAACCTAAAATACTGAATTTGGTGCCCATCTAGGTAATTATGTGAACTTTTATCAAATTGAATAATGCATGTATAATATTTTTAATATGTTAAAAATGTTAATATTAATAATATGTTTAAATCATTTTAATCATATATCAGAAAATAGCCACTTCAACAGCTGTGACCAGTAGTCTAGTAATGACTATGATTTACTTTATATTTATGCACTTAACAAAAGTTATAATAAACAATAATATAGGGGAATATCCCCTATAGTGAACAAGCATTTTATAAAAATAAACAAACATGTACAGAAAACAAATTTAAGCCAAGTAACACAAAACTAGTCACAGAAAAATATTTATAGACAAATTTAATGGCAACAGCTGCAACACAATAAAACACTAAAAAGCCGCCATTTTGGATATTTTCGGACATTTTAAGTTGTCCCAAGCCACCGAAAAATATGACACTCTGCTGGTCGAAATAATTTCTTTAAACTAATAATTAAATGGATGCAGCTCAAATTCCTCAATGATATAGCCTAGACCCGCATACTATACATATTTTAGGTATTATTACTTTTCATGAGTTTGCTTAAAGTTTACATTTAATCTCAATTCATGATTCCAGTAACTTCCAGTTATATGTGTAAGTTAGCTACTTCTCATATTTGAGAATTTGACAATGTTTGACTTTGTTGTTGTACATGTAGATTTTTTATGTCTGTACTGTGGACTCAACTAGACCTTTTAGTCTTTTTTTTTAGTCTGTTCAGATATTATATATTATTGTTTTATATTTTTTATTCCCTCTAGAGGATGTCCCTGTATCTCTGCCAACTCTGTCAATATTAGTTCCTCCCAAGGGTACTAGTGGTCCCGAAATTTGTCTGGCTGCAGGATTTTTTCCCAAATAAGGAGAACTGACTCTGACACTGGACAACAATAGCGAGAATGTTAAGAATGTTGATAAAGCACAGTTGTCAACCAAAAGTAAACCTACTACCTACTACTATGCTGCATCTGCCAGTGGCAGCATAGAGAAGTGTGGGATGAAAGGCAAAAGCATCAGTAAAAATACAAAGTGTGAGTTTCTGTTGTTATACCATAGTTATTTAAAAAAATCTAAATATATTTTCTGTAATTATGGGTTAAATCTTAATGAGTTCAAATATTTTTATTTCTTAGTAAGTCCAACTGAGGACTGCAAAACAGAAGAAGAATCCAAGACTGATAGTGAAGAAAATAATGACAAGAATAATAAGGTTCCTGGTAAGTATTTATTAGTACAGCTAAAATTTGTTAATGCTTGACTGTAAGACAAAATAATTCTAGTAAGCCACTTTGTTGTTGCAGGTAATGTTGTTAATCCTAAGGGAAACATGATGTCCGCACTTGTGACCGGCCTCAGACTTATTTTGGCCAAAGCAGTTGCATTAAATGTTATGATGACAATAAAAACATTTCTTGTCTGAAGAAAGAATTTGTTGGAAGACTTACATCCTAGTTTTGCTTAATGTTAGACTACTCCATGCATTTAACCATGCCATCTTCTTGTTCTTTAGCTTTATTGTAAAAAAGGCAAAGTACAAAATGTAAGCAAACATGCAAACAAATAGGAGCTGCAGATTCTTGTGTCATTTACTGGCACACATTCATATGTATTTGCTTGAATTGTGATTAAGATTAATTTGTTTTTTTTTTTATTATTCTATTTTACATTTACAACTTTTGTACAACATATGTACAATCGATTTCACAGTTGTATGTTGTGATTCTTCTTTGTTAACATGACTTACTGCAACAATAAAATATGTCCTGCTGAAAGAGGAATGTTTTGAGTTGGTGTGTTAACCACAGTTTTAACAGCAAGCCGCTGTGCAAGACAGTGTAAACCTCAATTTCAGATAACAATCTATTGCACATCTCAGTTTCTCAGAAACATAATTATCCGCAGTTATTTTGTAAGCATACTATCTTACAACAAGCATCACTCATAATTTCATATAATTATTATTTAATGTACTTTTTAATTATTTGATATCAATGACCTTATTAGTCCTTAAGCAGGATAATGTTTCTCTCCTTGCATCTCATGTTAAAATCACATTATTCTTTAGATTAGAAAATGATCTGAAGATTGACTAGGCCAAAACCTTCCAACTCTTTCCCCTGATGAACCCCTTTGTACTTTTTGCAGTATGTGTAGGGTCATTATGTTATAATGAAGGATCTTCCAATCTGTTTGGTTGCATCTTTTTTTCTTTGTTTAATTTGACAGACAAAATGTTACAGTAGATGTACAAGTTCATTGTACTGCTGCCATCGTGGGTGACATCCTCAATCAAGATTAGTGACGATTAACGAATGCCAACCCACAACATGATTACCCTAATTGTTTCAGAGATGAGCTTGTATATTTGGGATCATAAGCAGATCCTATCTTTCTCCAAATTTTAGACTCTCCATCACATTGGTAAAGGTAAGTCTTTGTCTTACGACTCCATAAAACTGTATTTTCATTTCTGATGCTTATCTCTGTAGTTCTTGGCAAATTCCAGCCTTTATATTCCTCTTGATAATTAGTGGTTTGCATCTTCTGGTTTGGTCCTCTAACTATAAATGCAGTCTGCATTTATCTCAAATCTGAAACTGAGCATAGACATTCAACGCTATTTATTATGTGAATAATCAGTGTAACATGACACACTTGGGCACCAAAACACACCTCACAGTCATATGTTCCAATACTATTAAAATGGGTGGGTTCAGATCAGGTGCTATCTTCTGAACTGTGTATCAGATCCAGACGTAAATACCTGAAAAAAGATGAAATGTTCAGATTTTGTCTCATATTGGTATTTTAATGTCAAACCCAAATGTTTCATTCTACATAAAAATAAAAGGATTGCCTATCAGTGAAATAGCAGGCCACTGAGTTGCAACTCATGTCACTCATTCAATTAACATACACTGGGATGATAAGTTATACACTAATGCAGGCAATGCAAACATACACTTTACGCTAAATATTAGACATATCTGGAATTTTACACACTCTGTCATCTATTTTAATAAAAAAAAGAGACACACATACATATATGTGTACCTGATCTACAACATTAGGAAAATTTGATCTTTCTTTTCCAGGGATGTGACCCATGTGCTTGTCCTGTCTCTTGTTATATCATATCAAGATTATTTTAATAATTCTCTGGCTAGTCTTCTGATCTGTACAATCAGAGTTTTCTCATGTCACCCCACTGCTGCATTTGTTTTACTGGCTCACTGTAACTGCCCGCATCAGATTAAAAACCCAGATGCTCACCTACAAAGTCAAAATGGAACAGCACCATTTAACTTAAAGGCTCTAATGAAACCAAGCTCTGTACCCCTTTGTAGCCTCAGAAACACAAGTGTGACTCGACTGGATCCTCCACACAAGGTTGAAGAGCATTAAGACTCTTTGCCGCCCAGGCACTCAGGTAGTGGAATGAACTTTCACGGGATGTTTGAATGGCTGAGTCTCTTGCTGTCTTCAAGTGGGGATTAAAAACTCACCTCTTCACTCAGCACTTAATAGAAAACGGAAAAAGGCCCTTGTGTGTTAGTTGATTTTTACCTTCATCAAATCTAATCTGGTTCTGGTTGGATTTTGTTCTTAGGGTATTGCTAATTTGTACTAACATGAGGTTTGGTCTACTAGGAAGAATAATCATTTGTGCTGTAAACGTAGTTTTACAATGAAATAAAAGTCTAAGTTAATGTAACAAATGCTACCATTGACTGCACAATTCGCATTGATTGTTTGTAATCTGCAACACTTATCGTTGCCATCAGTATAAGAAAGTTTAAATGCTGCTCCCTGGTCAAATACATTAACATAACCACTGCACCGAAAATCTACTCATGACATGTTTTTGCAAAGCTTTACAAAATGTCTAAATCTGATGTTTGATTAGGGATTAATAGAATAAACTACATTTTAAAATATACTGTATGTAATTGAGCACATGAACAGTAACAGAGTCATACATTTATAGTTCAGTATTTATAGTTGAGTCCAAGCCTGAAAAACAGTTGGGGCAGCATGGACAGATGGGCAAACACACACACACATGCATGCACATAAGTACATACTCACTAACTCGCTCTGCTATTGCAGGGCACCAGTATGGAAAATGTATACATTACTTTTGACATTTATTTCATTGCAGATGGTATGTCCCCAAAATATTTCATGTTTTGTCTGATCAACTCCATTTCGTTTGTTAATAAACATGTCAGGCACAATGCAAAAAAATTGGGAGAATAAAGCATTTACCACTTTGTGATGTTGTCATTCATTTTCTACACAAGTAAAATTGTTTTGATTTGATTAGTTTTTTGCTTTACTGTTTTTGGATGACTATTTGATTAACTGGTGATGGGTAAATTGGAATTAATGTAGCTCTGCTATAGTAATAAAAGCAAAAAGTGACTGGTCACTTTTCCAAACCTGTTAATTTAAAGTTTCATATAAAATCAATTTTAAGAAGTGTTAACTTTTTTGCTTTCCAAATTAATGATGTACATCAAATGTAAAAATAAAAATGGTTGTTATAATGGGTGTTGGTTTCAGGCTTATGGATGAAAACCGACTACTTTAAAGGGTTATGACTGTTTTTTCAGGTTTTGCATATCTAAGTTGAAGACGTAATCAGTTTGTCAGGCATTATAACTATGTGCAGATCTAGAGGCTCAAATAATCATGGGTAGGCTATTGGTGTTGACACACTGATTCTGACATAACTTTTGTGTTCCCTGTCTTTGATCTTTCAGTCACTGCTAAGCTGCATATGTAGTTATGTACACTATGAGCAGGTATGATTATGGTATAAGTAACATCAGTGCATGTTGTGCTTTGTCATCTAGGAGCTCATGTTGAAGTACTTATTGAAAGTACGGTCTTACTTAACATTTAATGTTGTTTGTAGACAGTCTTTATAGCTTGATGTTATATGCACAGTTCTTGCATTGTACCGTGTCAGAAACTTCATATCAAAACTAACACAAATTTGCTTCTTTATGAAGCCTCAGCTATTTTTTTCGTTTGCCTCTTTCAACTGCTTGTACCCATTCTAATCCTGGATCATTGTAAAGATGTTTATTAAATGCTTTGTTAAAGACATGTATTAAAGATGATCACACGCTCTTGTGTCTTGTTTGGAATGCGTGTGTTCGTGTGTAGAGGCTGTAAAGGTAACTGTGATGCAGTTAGACTCAACATGCTATCACGGAGGAGAAGATGAAAGTATGATTTTTAAGTCACTTAGCTCCCCCTTAAGGCTGTGAAATGGGCAACTCATGAAAAAGGTATTTCCACAGACACTGTGCAAAAATAGTCATTTGAACTTAAATGACTTAGTTAAAAATGTTACTGTTGTATGAACAGGTGGATGGTAAAGAATGTTTGTTCATTGTCACCGAAATTTGGGTCAAAGGGGCATGCAAGAAATTTCCTACATCACCATGTTTCAGTTTCAGAATCTGTAAATGTGACAGAACTATACTTTTAACTAAATGGTCTTACAGTGTTTATCTGTCTTTATGAATATGTAAAAATACAAATTAATTGTTTAACTATTATCTAGGAGATGAAGCAGACGACATCACAGGCCAACAGACATCCAGTAACCAGAAGGAACATGCAATTTCAGGTAACTTCCTCGCATTGCTTATATTTTAAAGCATATTTTGTACTATTGCTTATTCATTGTTTAACTATATTTTTCAGGGGGTGATTATGCTACCTTAGTGCAACCACTCTTGTATTTGTAATAAACCCTTAAAGAAATATAACACCTTCTATAACACTCATATGATAAAGGACTATGCTATCATTGTTCATTTATTTGGTATTGTATTATTACCTC
>JAYJMA010059884.1:0-10643 GCA_036873895.1 Parotocinclus cabessadecuia
GGTATACAGTGGGGGAAAATAAATATTTTATACACTGCCAATTTTGCAACCTACAAAGAATGGAGAGGTTTGTAATTTGTATTGTAGCTACACTTCACCTGTTAGAGACAGACTCTTAAAAAATGATTTTTAAATTAAAATTTGCATTTGATTGCATATATATAAGTATTTGATCACCTACCAACCAGAAAGAATTCTGCCTCTCACTGACATGCTACTTTTTTCTTAAAAAAAGCTCCCTATTCTGCACTTATTACCTGTAGTAATTGCACCTGTTTAAATTTGTTACCTGTATAAAAGACATCTGTCCACACACTCAATCAATCACACTTGGAACCTCTCTACAATGCCTGAAAACAAACAGCTGTGTAAGGACATTGGGGACAAAATTGTAGACCTGCACAAGGCTGGAATCGGCTACAGGACAATAGGCAAGCAGCTTGGTGAGAAGGAAACGATTGTTGGTGCAATTATTAGAAAATGGCAGAAGCCATTGCCTTGTGGGGTAAGGATGATTCTGAGAGAGCTCAGGAATCAGCATATTAATTATTTAAAAATCATACATTGGGGTTTTCTGGATTTTATTTAGATTCTGTCTCTCACATTTGAAGTCTACCTATGACAAAATTGACAGACCTCTCCATTCTTTGTATGTATATATATATATATGTGTTCACAAATAATCTCCAGTGTGATGTGCTAAACTATGATAGCTCAGCTAATCATAAACCGCAGGATTTTCATGTAATTTTATAAAAACATAACTAGAATCAGTGTGAATTATGGGTCATAAACACCTAAGCCTCTCTCTAAGGTTCTTACAGAAGAATGTGACCTTGGCCTTAGTGCTATACTAAAATTATATATATATTAAAATTCAAATTGTTTTAAATTGCAGAGCAGATAACCTCTTGAAAACATGACCTTGCTCTCGGCCAATGTAGAGCAGTGCAGATAAGCAAACATCTGACAATATACAAATACACATACAAATATACTACATCAATACACCATATAATATCACCAAATTAAGGACCCAGTGGAAGTAGTATGTATTTACAAATATCATCTACTGGTATAAATACAAGGAAAATAATGCTTTTTATGCATATTCATCTTTCATTTCAATATTTTGCCATATAGTGTTCATTATTTTGTAATTAAATGTAAAGTTGTTTTTTTTTACATCACATACATTTTACTTCTGCTTTTGTATTCAGCTGTTGTATCTTGGTGAGATGCACTTACCATGATCTATGAGGTATTGGAAGAACTGCATAGTCCTTCCATGATGTAGGACAACTCCTCATGTATCACATAGTTATTGGTGTTAAACAAGAAAATCCTCAAACAGTATCTTTTGTACAGAATGAAAAAAAAAATGTCAGCTTTGAAAATAGCTTGAAATAAATAGCATAAAAAGTCCTTGTAGTCTCTGGGTTGTGACTCATGTAATCTCTCTGCACAAGCTGTATCAGGTCTAGAGCTAGAGATTAGTCTGAGTGACCTGAAGATTATATTAATTCCCTCCAATTATTCTTGCAAGCATTTACACTCTCACTCATTGACCAGATGATTTATTTTAGTTTGAGTGTATATGTCAGTGAAGAGCTATTCTTATTATGCATCAGAAACTGTTTCATTTTGTGACAATTCAGAAAAAAATTCTGTTACAGACATTTATTGCAAAAACAGCAAACCATTTACATTACTTAGTACATTATACTATAGCAGTATGTTCTGAGAACAGTCAGTATTACACAGCATACGCACATTCATTGATCACTTTAATAGATACATGTCCTTGTTTCTCACTTATTGTCCATGTATCAGTTCCACTTAAAATATAGACGCACTTTGTTCTGTTTCTGTCTGTCAATTTGTTTCTCTACATACTTTGTTAATTCCCTTTGCTATGTTCTATAATAATCAGGATCCCCACATTTCAGGTACTATTTGGGTGGTGGATCATTTTCAGTACTACGGTAACACCGATGTGGTGGTGATGTGTTAGTGTGTAGTGGTGGTATGAGTGGTTCAGATACAGCAGTGCTGCTGGAGTCTTTAAACACCTCTGTGTTACTGCTTGCCTGAAAATAGTTCCCCAAACAAAAATGTCGGCAGTGTAGGCAGTGTCATATGAGCAAAATGATGAACACAAATTGAGCATATGAGAAGCTGTTTCTGACTTTAGTTTGGAGCAATAAGGTGAATGTCTCCAATAAAAGAGACACTGTTTGGATGGTGTTTTAAACTCTAGCAGTGCTGCTGTGTCTTACCCAATCATACTAGCACAACACCCACTAACACAGCACTACGTCAGTCTCACAGCTCCAGAGAATTCTTCTCCACCCAAATAGTACCTGATCTCTGGTAGACGTTACCATTTTAGAACAGAGTACATTTAACAAATATGTAGGGAAATAGATGGACTGCAGTATGTAATTATATAACAATAAAATACATCTATATGTTAAGTGGAACTAATAATATTGATAACTAATGTAGAAACAAGGGGGTGCACTAAATAAAGTGATGAGTGCATGTGTACTATTAAATAAAGATGACAAGGGCGCAAAAATGCTTTAGATTAATTACATAAGCATGATCATTTAGACAATATATAAAAGCAACTCTGTCTGTATTTTGAATTGACATGTTTTTGCAATTATCAGATTATAAAGCTTATTTGCTAATTACTGTAAACTTAAGAGAGATATTTACATGCACAAAGTACACAAGCTTAAGCAAGCAACACTTTGAAAATGTACTGTTTGGCCGAAACAACACCAAAGGATCAGTTCAAGGACAATGCGAATGCATCATGTTGTGTTTTTTGTAGGTGGTCAGATCTGTGGCTCCAGCAGCTGCAGGTTTGGAGCTTTTCAGAAGCTCTGTGGCTGAGATCCGGCTTCCACAGCTGGCCTTGGCACTTCTGGTCCTTCTCAGAAGAGCCATGAAGTTGTCATTTTGGGAAGCAGTTTTAGAAACACCACCAGGCCCCTGAGTGCCAAAGTCACCTTGCTTGTTATCAAAAGAGTCTTTACGGCCAAAAAGTTTCCTCTTAGACCTGCCAAATGATAAAGGTAGCATAAAAGAACTAAATGCAAATTGTAATGTGTAAATGTAAGCGACAAAGAAAAACATTTTACTGATACGAAGTGTCAACAACAGAAATAATTCATTATAATTCATTTATGAGTTATTATCTTACCTGTGAATAATGGTAAACAGGTCTTCTGTCGTGTGAGAAGAGGGTACAGCTTCTGTTTCTGGCATTTGCCTCTCATTGTTTTCATAAAATGCATGCTCTATGTTAGAAACATATCAATACATTATTTGTGGTGATGGGTTGGATGTTAAAAAAGTATGTTCTCGGTATATACATATATTGTTTATTATGTTTTATCATTATAAATGACTAACCAGGTGTAACTGCTGCATTTGGTTGTGTTTCACTGGCATGTGGATGATTTGGTATGAAACCATACACTGTAACATGGTATTCTTGTTGCGGACTTCTAGGCTTTTCATAATTGCCTGTTGGCTCGGCATGCTTTTCCAATTTCTCTAGGATAGATATATTCTCACAATTTGTATACACCAAAGTAGGTCTTTTTGAAACCGGAGGACCTTGTGCCCTTGTTTTCCTCTGTTGGGTACTTTGGTTGCCATCAGTGGGAGTCTTAAAGGGCAGTGCATTTGTGTCTTCAGTAATGCACTGGGATTGTACACAGTTGGTCACATTTATACGCTCTGGAAACCGCTGCATCTGCTTATGGTCGCTACTAGCATTGGATGAGTGTGAAAGAATAGCATTGGGTTTAACTTTGTTAACTGTTGAGTAAATGCCTTCTTGTCTAGTAAATGCATTGGTATTGGTTACTGGAGGATGTACTTCTGAACATGTTCCACAATCATTCACTGTGACAGCACTAGGTGGCCATTTAGACACAACAGGTTTGGGTGCTACAGGCGGTTTACTTTTTGGACTGCTCTGAGTGGTAACAGAGCTAGCATCCTGTTCTTTAGCTTCAGCAATGACACCAGAGTCCAAGTCAGAGCTACTTATGGAACGCAAACGCACATTCTTTAGGTCTTGTTGAGTCACAACAGGCATTACCAGCTTGCTCCCTCCCTGCTTAGGTCTTGAGGCATCAGAGTAACGCCGAATTGCTTTTGGCAAGACGAGAGAAGGATCAGGATTGGGAATGGCAGGTTGCACCTCAGGCAATTGCAGAGATAACCTTGATTTGCAATTTTTGGCCTTTTGACCGGGAACAGAACTGAAGTGCTTGTGCCGCATCCTGCATCCAAGTGGAGAATGTCCTACCATAGTAGAGATGGATAGAGTGGGTGTGTCACACTGGTTTGAGTAGCCACTGGAGTGGGAAGCTGAGATAGCTAGCCTGGTAGGGGAGGAGATAGAGGGCTGAGAGGGAGATGAGCGAGTGGACGTTGGTGAATTGTTGCAGTCGGAGTTGTAAGGTCCTTTGGTAGCTTCTTTTACATGATCCCCTACAAGAGAACTTGTGAAAGACTTGCATTGCTCACTGAGCCTTTGTTCTTTCAGTGATCGGTGACTGGTGAGGGACTGATTTGAAATCTTAACTGGTGCTTCAGCAGTTAAAGTGGAAGGGTCAGACTCACTCACTTCTTTTTTACATACTGGTATTAGGTCGGGTAGGAGCATTAGATTCTGGGAATCATTGGGGATGTAGAGGCTCTGTGTTCTACGCTCTGGATGCTTTGACTCTGTAAGTCTGTGCAGTGACACTGTACGTGCAGGTGTGGTCGGTTTCCTTTTGGCCTTTTTCAGAACAATGCTCCGGGCTCTATGCTGGGGTACTGCATAAGGAAGATGATCTCCTGTCCTCACAGGGGTGCTATCGCTGCCACTGTCCTCTGAACTGCTGCTTGAATATGATAGTGCATAGCTTTCACATCTTCTTGGCGTTACAACTTTATTGAAGGTAATGGCTGTGGAAAGGGACAATGAACGCTTGTGGGGCTCAATGACACTGGTAGGTCTACTTCTGCGTTCTTTTGGCTTGGTGCCTGCCTTGACCATTTCCTTATCCCTTCTTCTAATGACAGTAGAGCTGGCTGGTGGTGACTGGCAAGGGTCCTCTGGATCTTGGAACTGTGGAGGGGGTTTGATCACATCTGGTGCCATAAGATAGGAGTTAAGGTTATCGTCCCATTCAGAGGAAAATGTTGAGACACTGGGGCCTTTCCAAGTATGAGATGGGCAAAACACAGGCGTATGTTCCATTTTTCTTCGGAGGAGCAAATTTGCCTTGTGTAAAAATTTCTTAAGTAGAATTCGATCTTAGCTAGATGGAGCCCATCAGGTTGTTATATTTATGCTTCACAACCTTGGGAAATGCATAACCTGCAACACAATTGAGATTTGGTCAACTCATTGATGTTCGTTATAGAAAACGTAGGGCAAACATAAATCTCTGCTAATGTTTTCAGGGTGTTAGAGCATGATAGAATAACAATTTTATGGCAACAAAACAGAGGAATAATAAATATAAAATAATACTGATATAAAATAAAATGGATCAGCTAATCTGGATCATTGCTTGGCCTTCTGAGTGGGTGTTCACCATGGCAACAACTATGGTGAACACCCATATACATAGTGAGAACAGACCAAAAACGAATCTCAGCAGTTCCTATACAAGGTGTGCTCATTAGGTAATTAAATACATCAGTGTGAGGGCATAGCTACAGAGTGTATGGTGCTTCATCATAAGAAAAAAACCCACATAAACAGCCAAATATGTACAGTGTGGAGAGGCATAATCTACTGCTCACAAATATTAGGGAATAGTTTGTTTGGAACTTAAATATTCAATAATGAAATATCCCCTAATTCTTGCGAGCAGGGTACTTTTTAGGGGGTATTTGCTGAAAACGGACACCTTCTGTTCAGTAAAGTGGAATGACAACATGCATTTTTGCTGAAGAATCAATAAACAAAACCAGGCACTGAGAGCGGCTTCACTGCAATGTAATCATAATTAAATCAAAATCATTTGTAAATCACTGAGGATTTTTTTTGCATCCTTAGCAGTAAAGCTGAAAACATGGATTATTTTGCTCTGGATGGAAATGAGCTGAGTCTGATTGATGTGTGATTGAGGTGATAAATAATTCAACCGAAGAACTGACACATTTACATGTGAATACAATAAGATTTATAACACAACATGAAGATATTATTTGATTGCAAATGAAATAAATATTTCAACTTCACTATTGGCTGCAACACGTCAATCTACAATGACGTATTCAGTAAACATGGAGGTCTAATGAAAGAATTATGAAACACAGCATCTGTGTGATACACAAAGACACTGATAGTGATTGTCATTACAACAGCACGAGTTATCAAGCAGAGAAGGATATACACAAGGTAAAATGTCAACATCAGGGTCACCTGGCCAAAACAACACCGCAGTATCGATGCTAACGTCATATATAAGTCATGTTCTGTCTAGCCTTGCAAGATCAATGCCTTGCCATATTTGCACATTACCTAGCATTGAAATGATCTCCTAAAAGCCATTGTCCCTCTTGTTACCTACCTTTCAGATGGCTCTGGAGACTGATGTTGTTTTCTAATGCAGTTCTTACTTGTTGTCTGTCTCTTTCCCTCCCCTTTTCTCTCTCTCCCTCTAGCTAGCATTCACATACTGTTACCATGACGATAGGAAGTGGGCTACTTTCATCCTCTCTGAGTTCGTGAGGAAAGAGAGAGAGAGAGAGAGAGAGACAGAGAGAGATAGAAATGGAAAGCGATGGGGAATGAAAAAGGAGAAGGTGAGAGAGACATTACATAAACACCAAACCCTCTGAAGCTACATATTCACGTATCTACTAGTCAAACAACAATATACCAAACTAGAATATAGCATCTCATAAAAATCAGTGAGGAGATAAAAATGAGTCTTGAGAGATATGTTCAGATCCATAGCAACAGCGCAGAAGTCTAAGGACCAATGTAATGCTTAAACTTAGACCAGTTACGTATAGGACAATTCTGCTGGCTCACATCCCAGATAATCTCAGGTGTGTTGATATATTAGTTTACACAAAAGGCCTGTTTTAATATTATGTTGAGATAGTGACTGCAATGCACATGTTAAAAACATAATACGTTATGTAACATCCAAATCAAAGAAGCATTTTACTAATAAAAAACAAACCCAAACCAGTATGACTATAATTAGCATGTTTGTTCGATTGGATGCAGTACCTTTAGCGCATGGATAAGTATTACAGTTTTTACATCACAGTTGTAAACACAAGGCTATTAGTTGTAGCCTGTTTTATCACTGCAGTTTCTCATGCATCGCAGATGTTCTGTCACGGCCAAGTGAGAATGTGAGATGCTGAGAAAATAGACAAGCAGCACGACTGGGTTGGGGTATAAGAGAGAGAGAGAGAGAGAGAGAGAGAGAGAGAGAGAGAGAGAGAGAGAGAGAGAGAGAGAGAAAGAGCGAAAGAGAGAGATTGAGAGAGAAACCAGGTTCATCTAGTTTCAGTAAATTTGATGACAGAAAGTGTTTCAACTTCTCTACAACAGAGGCGGTAGGGTGTGAAATGTATAATCATGGTGCATTGCACAATAGAGTTACATAAGCAATCCATCCGAAGTTTAGGTGACAATATTCAGTGCAGCAAATTTTCAGCTTGTAGTATATCCCCAGAGCTTAATAGGATTAGACAGCAGGGTCAGGAGATTTCATTTATGGTAATTGGCCTTCAGCACACTGTAAAGGTATTGTTAGCAATCTTAAGTAAACAGAGTGTTGTTGCATTACAATGAATTAGCGAATTTCTCCTTTATTATTGCATAAGTCTATATAGTGTATATAGAAATATAATGGAGAGCATCTTGTGGTTTTACAAAAGACTAAGCTTTTTCTGTCTTCAAGTGCCCCACAAATGCACATTAGTGTTTAGTTCAGGTGGCTGTGGACTAAACTTAGCACTCCTTGATCTCAGAGAATAGTCCACCAGCCAAAATTATCCAGCCAACATTGAGGGATAGACTAGCACTGATGAAGGATTAACAGAAACGGTTCTGCCACTAATGAGTTTACTTTCTTTGATGTTACATCTGTAAGTTGGACCAACGAGAGAGTACAATGATGTTTAAAAACAGTTGCAAAACAGTTGTGTCTGATCCACTTGTGCCAGTGCAACACCCACTAACACACCACCACCATGTTTGTGACACTGCAGTGCTGAGAATGATCCAACAAGCAAACTTTACACTATCTGTGGTGGTCATCTGGGGGTCTCCCATTGCACAACAGGGTGAACCAGAAGATGCAGAGCAAAATAATTTCTATATATAATTATAGAAATGTATCTATAAAGTAAGTTGAGCAGATAACATGAGTGTAGAAACAAAAAAACAAAAAGCCATTTGAATGTGTATGAGACATAAAGTGTATCAGTACTTACTGATCATGAATCTTCCCAATTCAAGTTCTCACCATCTGTGGATTCTGTGTGTATAGATGAGTGCACTTGTCATCCAGCTTTGATCATGTACCACATTTGACTACATTTCTCACTTATCTCACAACATTTCCAAAAGCCGCAAATACAACTCCTCCCTATGAATAGAGGAAGTTCATGCCCTCAAGTGTTTCAGCAATGCTATGGCGGTTTATTGAAATGCTGTGGCAATATGGCCATATATAGAACACCATAGAAATTCTACAGGGCAAAGTTCAGACCACAAGAAGCTAATTGTCCACTATTGCACTAGATTCAAAATGTAGCAAGGTCACTGTTCGATATTATGTATCAACAAAAAAAGGCATAATTCCAAATGCTGTTTGGTCATATTTGGTTAAATCAAACAACAAACAAAACATTTCCTGACAGACAGCTTTTATACATGGTGGTTGATCCATATTGATTTGAGCATGAATGTCATATGGTTTGAGAATTATTCTGCATGGTAATAAAATGGGAAGGAAATATCAGGCTGTTTTACAGGAGCAGGTGCACCATGTGGTGAAAACATTGCCCATTTATAATCTTCTATTTCAAGATGATCATGTTCTCATAAACACTGCTGGACAGTTTCCAGAGTTAAATAAATACCAGGATAAAGTCAGTGTCCTTCATAATCTTGCTAATTACTGAGTTTAAATATCAATAAATCTTTTTGTGATCATTTGTAGTGCACAGTAAGCTTATTCATATTGTAAATCAATATCATCTAGTTTTCATCTAGAAATAATGATGAGGGAATCCACATACATGTATAGTCATGCAGAATTGTTTACAGTCAAAAAATCAGTGTTGAACTAAATGAGGAATTTTGAAATATCTCATAATATTTGTGAGCAGTATACAGAGAAGTGTCAAGCACCTGTCATTTGACCACTGTGACTTCCAGCATAAACTTATTTACAAAAAAATAACACACCCAGATAGCTGCAAATCGCAGCATGCAGTTTTGTCTAAACACATATGTAAATTGCAGTGGTCTGATTAGACCTGATTAGGTCTGATTAGCTGTTGACTGGTAGACATGCCTTTACAAAGCCATCCGTTTGCAGACTTTGTAAGGACTAAGAGAAGCAGGGTGGTCATTTGGATTCTGTCCTAGTTGTTAGGAGGTGTTGAAAGCAGTGGTTCTGTCAGGGCTCCATACAGCTGAGACAGACTGCCAGTAGAGAGGGTGATTTGATTAGGTGACAAGCATAAGCAACTCGCGTAGTTTCATTGTCCACCATCCAGACACAGGTGGCACCTTCACTAAACAACCCCTGTCCCTGTCCAGACCATAACCAGATGCTTAGCAGAGGATATTTGTTATGGCGACACCCATAACGTCTCCTGCCATTGACAGCTAGTCACCAACACCTTTGTTGGCAGTGGTATTGTGAGAAATTTGGACTAATATGGACTGGAACAATTAATCTGACGACAGTCGGGTTTGACTATGAAGTGATCAGCACAATAAACTATCCTCTACCTGTGTTTGTCTATAGCGAGTACAGTTTACATACTGTTTTTATTATGACATTATTAGCAGTGAGTGTAACTGAAACAACAGAGATAATTAATTAGAAGGTGTCTACATACAAAATTTTAGACATATAGTGTGTATGCATGTGTGGTGTATGGTCCTTTTCTTAAAATCCTATATAGACAAAATTCAGTAGACGTCCCATTTAATTATTAAACTCTGTTATTTCAGCATCACTCACTTGTAACATATTATATAATAATATAAACTGTACATGTCTGGATTCTTTATTTGGCAGTTTTCGTGGAGAACAGAACCGCAACCCCAAATCTATTAGACGCCTTGGAAATGAACAGGAAAACCAAAAGTGGCTTAATCAGAACTCACAGTCATGGTCCATAATCTAATGGAAAGTTTAAAGGAACAAAGGCTGTCGTAGAAGAAGGTGGTGATAGATTCCATACCAGTGGCCATATTTTGACTGCTCACAAACATTTGTCTACATAATGTATGTACACAATGGGCTGTTATCCTTATCTGGTTCTTGTTTTATAGCCTGGTAATAAAAACTCGGGTAACACGGTGGCTCGGTGGGTAGCACCGCTCACAACAAGAAGGTCCCGGGTTCCAT
>JAYJMA010059905.1:0-10642 GCA_036873895.1 Parotocinclus cabessadecuia
AACTCTCTCGAGGGCGACTAATTAAAGTAGAACCTCCCTCCACCTCTTTAGCCCCCTTCTCTCTCTCTCTCTCTCTCTCTCTCTCTCTCTCTCAGACTCTCTCTTTCCTGTTTCTGTCACTTCTCTCTTGTCGCTGCTCCCCTGTTTTCTAACCCCCTTTCTAACTCTCTTTGTTCTTCTCTCAGGACATTAGACCTTCTTTACACTCGCAGCTTTCTTTAGCTCTGTTTTACTACCCCTGGATAAATTTATGGAATCACCACATCCAGTTTTTTTGAATCATAGCAAAGGACCAAACTGCAGATGTGACATCATATTTTTGGTCAGTAACTGAACATACTGTCTTTGAGCAAAATCAGACTATTTCAGTTCAATCGATTTTAAAAACGGCGTATTATCTTCCAGATCAAGTGCAGGAACATGTACGGTATCGTTCGGTGTGGTAAAGGTAAAGATGTCGGCATCATTGGCGTTTCTACAACAAATAGCGCAAAATGCAAATTAATCTACAGCTTAATGAGCTGTTGGACTTGGCAACAATAAGAGGGTCATAAATTTCAAGAATGGAAAGGATTGTGAATCGCATCCAAAAAGGAAATCCAACACAGAGGATGGCAAAAGATGTTGCTTAGTCCCAGGCAGCTGTGTTGAAAATCTGATGCACGCATGAACAAAACGGGACGATTACAAAAGAAAAAGATATGGGTAGACCAAAGTAAAGTAAGACATCACAGCGCCAAGATAGAATAAGCAAAGCGGTATGCTTTGAAAATAGAAAACCCCCCAACAAAACAAACTAAAAACCAGTGGGTGGAAACAGAAGCCTTTAATGAATAATGCATTGAAAGGGAAAAACAAACAATCATTAACAAGCTTTTCAAAGCACCCTACCTCACGCACTGCCGACTTCCTCATTTAGCACAGGAGAGTGCAAGAGATTATGGTAATGAAATTCAAAATTCAGAGTACAGCCAGGGAGTGCCTGCACAAACCTAGTTGTCAACAACATAACCTTGTATGCAGATGCTTAGCTTATTAGTGAAACTTCCATTTTAACACTGGTGTGTGTCAATGAGTGGCTCGCTCTGATTAATTAGCATATAGCTGCCTGAACTTGCTTGACCCTTTAATATCATGTGAGCCTCCAGGCCACAGACTGTCGTTTTGCAATCAGAGCACTCGTTACACTCCTGTAGCTGCTTTTGTTTAATTAGTGCAGAAATGGTTTCACATCATTGAGCCAGTTTGGGCTCGTGGTCGCAGGCTGCGGTTGAAGGCCTCGCTCAGATGTGTGTGTGTGTTGGGTGAGAGTTGATTAGAAGGGCCGGGTGATCGATTGTGGCTGATATTTCATAGAAGAGCCCAAATCTGCTCGCTAACGGAACACATTTCCTGATTTACGGACTGACCAGAAATCTGCGCAGTTAGCTTGGAGGAAAGCCATCTTTAATGCCAATGGCTATGAATCCTCTGTGACAGAAATACACCCACTGATTTATTCTTTCTCTCTCTCTCTCTCCCAGGCTAACAAGTGACAATTACGCGATCCAGGTGAATCTGAACGACTACCTGGACATCCTGTGTCCTCACTACAGCTCTCCTGAAGAAGGCTCCCCAGAACAGTTGGCTCTCTATCTAGTAGCCGAGCACCAGTTTCAGGGCTGCCAAGAGACCAAAGACGCCATTAAGAGGTGGGAGTGCAACGCTCCCTATGCGCCCTACGGCCCTGTCCGGTTCTCGGAGAAGGTCCAGCGCTTCACACCTTTCTCCCTGGGCTTTGAATTCCTGCCCGGCCACCACTATTACTACAGCTGTAAGTAATTTGGGGTGGGAAATAACGCGCTACCTGCATTGCTACACACTTACAAAGGCTCTGTGGTCTAATTTTAACTGAAGGGCAGCCTGCAGCTGAAAATGCGATGGGTAACCTAACGTTAGCAGAGTTCACTACCCTATAATCATGGGCCGTCCAAGGCAATAAGGGAGGCAATCAGATATTTTATTGGCAAGGACATTCCCCGGAGCGTTACAATGTTGGATTCAGACTTGCGATGCTCTTACTTTCTACAGCCGAGCAATGACTAAAGGGGTGGAATCAAATAATAGTTTTATAAGATAAAGTTTAACATGAAATCTATGTAGTGGCTTGTGTTTAGCAGTATCAATGCTGGGCCCTACAGTGGATTGGGATCAGTAAATCACGGGACGGGCTCTGGGCCCTTCCGTCCCAACAAGGAGGAAAGAATATACAATCAAGTATATTTTGGTCATATTGTCGTTGCTTTCCCCATTTCAACCCTGCTTATCCTGATGAGAGTTACAGGGAAAAATCCAGAGCCTTCGAAGCCTCCTGGAATTTATTTAATGCAGGCAGAAGGGTCGTCGCGATGCTCATCAGGGGTTGATGTTGGATAATCACCATGTATGGGCAGCCTTCTGTCCAACACTTTAAGCTACATTCTTTATATAACCAGAAGAAATACTTAAGAATATTCATAATGAATATATTCACAAAGAAT
This sequence comes from Parotocinclus cabessadecuia, assembly GCA_036873895.1. Taxonomy (NCBI): domain Eukaryota; kingdom Metazoa; phylum Chordata; class Actinopteri; order Siluriformes; family Loricariidae; genus Parotocinclus; species Parotocinclus cabessadecuia. The sequence goes on from JAYJMA010059905.1 coordinate 2,520, forward strand.
ATCCCTATTATCCTTGGGAAGAGAGAGGAAATGAGCACAAACAGCAAATGACTTTATTAGCTGTACTACTAACTTAAAACAAGGGGTTTAAATAGCAGGGGATGTGATAGGAAACAGACATTAGCAGCTTAACAGTGAACGGGGTTGCTGTTGTAGCCACTCGTACATGTGTGATGCCAAGTCAGACTGAAAAAAAACAATCCTGGGTCCTAAGCACCTAAGTACAAAGTAAATGAAAGGAAATGAAATGAAGCATTTTATAACCCACCTTATTTTTTTTTTTTACGATTATCCAGTGACAGATGATACATTAGTACTTAATACTTAATTTCTGCCCCCTTCTTCCCTCCGTCCATTAAAAACCACAGACGGAACGAAAGCGGTCGTAAAACATGATTGATTTTTCGTATTTTTCCTTCCTACGAAAACATTCCGCTGTTACTTTGCCTACTTGGACAGAGGTACAAAAAACATGAACTAAAATAAACAGTTGAAAAAATCTTAGCGTAATGAGTTGAGGCGCATGACTGGGGAGAGTCGAAAAAAGGAGAAATCAATACAAGGGTGCAAGGTGACGGCGAATGAAGAAAAATGACGAAAGGGATCGCAGACGAAGGGCCGTGGTGGAACAAGGAAAGATTTTTTGCAATGACAGAAAAGTGGAGAAAAAGATAAGATCGCCCGTGCAAAACACGGAGCGTGCCAACAAAGGCCAGAAAGAGGGTGGGAAAAAAAGAAAGGCAGGAGACAGACAGGGGCAAAAGTATCTTTGCATAAATTACGGCTGTGAGAACGGGACAATGGAGTATTGTTCAAGCATGAGAACGTGTAGAGACAGCACAGAGCCTATTGTGTAGCTCGGTCTACAAACCTTTCAGAACCTCATTGTTTACAGAAGATTGTGTAACCATGTCTCAGTCTGATGTTCAAGCTCACAGTTGTGTATGCGAAAACAAAGCAGTGTATGCAAACTAAATCCGAGGACGTAATGTTTTAGAGATGCTCCTCATTGTCAGACCCGGTTTACCCCCCCCCCTCTAGTTTCTCCCTCTGTCCTGGATAGAGTAGCAGTGCATACTGGAACTGTCTTCAGCCCAGCACGGGGACCAGCAGGGGTCACCGACGCAAGAGACCTCTTGTCTAGTCTTGTCTAGTCTCTCCTCCCTCAGCAAACTATTATTGGCCCAGCTGACTGCTAGCACAAACTGTTTAAGCTACAGTCTTAATACTAGTAATAACATACTACTAATTAAATAATTACAAAACAATATAAATATTTTATTTGCATGTTGTTTGGATGTATTTAACGTCACAATTGCGATCAAACAAACAAGGTTACATCGATACACAGGGAATCTCTGGAATCTCAAAGTTCACAAAATTCGTAGTAGTCAACAATCTCTCACCAAGAGGTGTCACACCCAAAAGTAGCATGTAAGAGCCTATTTAGAGGGCAGTGGGGGAACCACTTTAACGCCCTCTTGTGGCAAAACCAAATGTCTAATATATATATATATATATTTTTTTTTTTTTTTTTTTTTTTTTTTTTCACTTCAGCTATTTTCATATGAGCTTGGGGACCAAAGACTTAACTTTAAAGTTATGACAAGAGGTTTAAATAGCAGGGCATGAGATAGGAAAAGGACATTAATGTTGGCTGTGTGGAATCATATCACGATATCCATAGACATTGTACTACAGATCTGTAGTCACTGTTTATGTGAGCTGTCTCTAATAAAATAATAACACCCGTCATTCAGTTTTTGGTTCAAAAACTCGGATTTAACGAATAACTCTTTCGTTTCTCACAGTCTCAATCTCACGACAATAACAGAGTTGTGCAAGATGTGCCTTAATTCCTTCCCCGCCCTCATTAATATGTAAACCCAGTCAAGATTACTCTTAAGATTACTATCATGATTGACAAATAACACCGCTGGGAACTATAAGTTCTAATGCCCCAAGCGACATATTAATTAGTGGACAAAACGGGTGGATCGAGCTACTTTGCTCATTTTAAATGCTGCAGTTCTCTATAGAGCTCTTAGTAGATCAGCTTGCACATTTTTGCTTGCGTTTGCAGGTTTTTACACACACACACACACAGCCTTTAGCGAATCATGCCCTTAATATATCGTGACTGGGTTTTTTTTCCATCTCCTGTAGCGCAGTCATGTTTGTATTTAGCGTGGGCCCACATGTTCCTGAGTATTCCTGCACTTGACAACAAGATACACCCTGAAATGCCAGTTGAGCGTACTTGACAAATCATGAAGGAAACTGGATGCACCTTGTTACCCACGAACCTTACCACTGACCTCGTCGGCTCGTGCCGGGTTTGCTTAGCTCACCATTCTTAAAAATGTTCGCCATCACGGGCACGGCCCGGCTGGAGTCGCCGGTTTTATTTGCATCATGGCGAAACGGAGGCTCAGGCTAACGGGATGTATGTGTGGTTGTTAAGAGTTCACTTATAAGCTCGCTGCGGGAGAAGGAAATGGCCTCCACAGTGGCGTGCCTTACTGAAACGGTCATTATGGATTTATGGTTAGGAGCGGTGTGATTAAACGGGGGGCCGACGCTAAAGGAGAGTCATCACCACTAATATCTGTAGCTCAGGGTTACAGCTCAGATGATGGAAAATGCTAAATGCAAGTTTTATTTAGAGTTTGAAAATGTTTTGTAATCGTTTTATACATTTCATTTAACAAATAAAGGGTGTAAATGTATTTTTGTAAGAGTACTTTATATGGTGAAAACGTATGCAGTTGAACTTTGGACAGAACTTGTTCCAGATGGCCAAAACTTCGATCTGTTTGAAACTGGAATCGAATTTTCCCAATAAGAAGTTATGTTGTCAGGATCAATCTGTTCCATCCAATTCCATCTCCCAAATGATAGTTTTTATGATAATATTTTGCATGAAATTAGTCATTAAAATCATGTATAAAGCAAGGGAATGTAATGCAATTATATGTCATCAATAAATCCACGAAATAAGTGAAAACAAAGTGGAACTCTGAGGTGATCACCCGTCTTATCACCGGGACAATGATGCCGAGTTTTTCTTTTTTGGGGTTTGTATGCCCCCGACTCACTGTCACTGACTGGACTGGATTAGGTGTATTATCTTTGGAAGCTCGCACCATTGACGGTATTATTTCTATTTGGGGTGCCAATATTCGAAATCAAAATTTGTACGGATTTGAAAAAAAAAAAAAAAACCTGACCATTTGAGGTCTGAACTATTCAAGGTTCAGAGGTTCCGCTGTAAAGCATACATTTTAATTAATTAGAAATAATAGCATACATTTTACATAACAAGACCAAAGACACACTTCAAACAAAAACTACCAGATAATACACGCGCAAGCCACATTATTAGGTACACCCCCCTTTTCACACTCATTGTGCTCTACAATCACAGACTGTAGTCCGTCTGTTTCTTTACAAACTCCGTTAAGCCCCTGTCCTCTAATGATCAGGACCTCCACAGGTTTGGGTGGTGGATCACTCTCAGCACTGCAGTGACACTGACATGGTGCTGGAGTTTTAGTGTGGGTTCTGCTGGTATAAGTGAAACAGACACAGCAGTGCTGCTGGAGTTCTAGGTTCACTGCTGGACTGAAAACATGCCCTGATAAGGATTAGAGGACGACTAACACAAACTGCGCAGCAACAGATCAGCTACAACTCTGACTTTAACCCTGCAACAACAACAATGTGGAGCAATATTGTGGATGGGTGTAATGTGCACAGCAAGCAAACTCCAGCAGCACTGCTGTAACAGATGGCTGCTGTAAACGGATGGACTGCAGTATGTGATTTTAGAAGTACAAAGTGCATCCACACAGTAAGTGAACCTGATCGAATGGAGTGTAGAAACAAGGTCGAAGAAAATGATCAGTGAATGTGTCCTGAAAAGTTGAAAATGGAAAAAGATATACCGTTCAAAAAAGGATTTCGAGACTTTCGGTGACTTCATTAAATAACGCGTTGAGTTTTGGTGTTTTGTTTGACATCCTTAGTGTCACAGACCTACTTGAGGGTGTTTGGGCATGAGATCATGAGCGTTTCCTCCAACCTTCAACCACCAAAACTTTCAGTTCATCCACTCTACAGCATTGACAATCTGCTCACTTCTGCTTTGATTACTATCCATTCATTATCTTTCGTTTAATCCACACGGGATCATAAACCATATCTTTGGACTGTGGGAAGAAACCAGAGTACCCAAAGTAAACCCACACCGACACGGCGAGGACCCAAGGATCCAGCTCCACACTGGGATCGAACCCAGGACCTTCTTGCTGCGAGGCAGCAGTGCTACCCACCGAGCCGCCGTGATTCCAATAAATGTTCTATACGGTTTAGGTCTGGGTTCTGACAGGACTGTTTTAATAATGTCTTAGGAGTGCGCAGAGGCATTTCGGATGCAAACTCAGCTCGCGATGCCGTTAATGCCAACACAAGCGTACTAAGACCAGTGAAGGAAAAGCAGCCTCCGTCTTTAACGTTTCCATCTTTGTTTTCGGTTGGAATCCTTCTCCTGGCTTTCACCACACTCACTTCGCAATCAGAAGTTAAATGTTGATTCTTTAGAACATACGACAGTTTTCTGGAAGCCTTTGCCTTTCTGTGCGTGTTTTCTGACAGATTTCACCTCGCGTTCTATTTCTCGAGGCTGACGAATGGTTTCCGCCACATTGCTCTCCCTCAGTAGCCGTGCTCGTTCATCCTGTTTTGAATAGTTTGTGCGTGAAGTTTTATCTGGTACGTCTCATTAATGTCTGAGGCAATCGTTGCTGCTGTTTCTCACCTGATTTTTTTTCCCCTGATTAACTGTGAATTATCCGGTCCAGTCACTCGTTAGCTAGCCTCCTCGTGTATCTTCCTGTAACACTGCCTGTTTTCGTTCACAGGTCCCTCATCTTTGACCTTTTGTAAAAGGTATCCGGTTGTGGGAGGGAGTTGTGTCTGTGATAATTACAAGTGCTCATTTTAGCCCAAGGTGCTTTATGGTGGCTATAGGTAATCACTTAACTTTTTATCCAGTCTGCCTATCACATTGTAACACCTAAATCTATTTTTCAGTTGGTAAAGTATTTATAAAACACATTTAAACCTAAGAGCTGTAAGAATACGTTACATATTCATGGGAATGTGTAATGTTACAAAATGTTTTTAAAAGTTTGTAGGATTAAAAGTTAGATAATAAAAATCCATCATTAGAGGGTGCAAACCTGATGTCTAGCGGTATAGCCAAACGGAACTGAACTGATGGCCTGAAAAACGGTCTGATTCCTTTTTGGGTCACTATATATACACTTTCATTCGTTCATTCATTCATTCATTGTCTTATCTGCTAACCCTTGTCAGGGTTGCAGGAGAGCCGGTTCTTAGCCGGTGACACAGGGCGCAAAGCTGGAACAGCCCTAGACAGGGCGGCAATCCATTGTAGGACACGCACACGCGCACACACACCAGCACACACACTAAGAAGCACTTTGGATACACCAATGACACTACCACACATATTTGGAACGTAGGAAGAAACTGGAGTACCTGGAAAAACGACAAGAGGAGAACATGGAACATGAAACTGCACCACCGTGAAGTGGTTCATACACACAGAAATGGGCTTAAATATTCTGGCTATGAAAGAGCAAATAAAAACAATGTTGATTAGCTCTAAATGAACCTACAGTTCTTGGAGTTGCTGTTGGTTGTGGTAGAAATGGGCAGGCGTGAAGATGCCAGATGAATGAGTCAAATCAGGTCGAAAATACCAAAGCTCGTAGGGTGCTAGTGGTCGGCAGTAGTGAGTAAGATCACCAACTGGCAGCTGGGTGCTGGGTTCCCAAAACTCATCGATGCTCAACAGCAATGATGGTTTATCCCAGCTGAAGGGAAAATCCCAGAAATGTTTTCATGTTGGTTATGGAGAAACACACTCACTGCCGATGGTCAAAGTGCCTACAGTAGGCACAAAAGTCTGGAAGTGGTGTGATGGAAGAAGGTCTTCTGTCAAAATGAGCATCATTTTCTAGATCTATAGATATTTTGCTAGGTTGATAGATCAGATAGATGGATAGATAAAAAAAATAGATGGATACATAGAAATGTAAGCAGATACTGTAGATAGATAGGAAGGTGTGTAGGTTAGATTCGATAAACAAATACGTAGGTAGGTAATCTCAGTTAATGTTCATGAAAATCTTCGAAAAGGGGAACGAGGTGATCTCAGTGATTTTGACCATGATTTGATTTGTATCCAAACTACTGATAACCTGGAATTTTCACATGAAACACGATTAGTCAGAATGGTTTAATAAAGACCATAAAGCTATGGGTAGTTCTGCATTTGTAAACTACCTGTTGATAAATATGAGACGATACAAACGCCCAATTCTCACATCATTTGTGTCTGTTTTTACTGCAAAGATCCTGGGAAGCTTGTTAGTGTAATTGGCATAAAGACCTCCATGAAGTAACGCAAGATTACAAATGAAAATGCGGCTGCTTTTGCTGAGAAGCGGCAACTAGGCCGTGGTTGGACCTTCCAACATTACAATGGTCCAAAGCATGCACCCAAATCCACACAAAAATGATTTAAAGAGCACACATTCATGCTTCTGACATGGTTGTCCCAGAGCTCTGACCTAAGCCTTATTGAAAACATATGAGGGAGCTGAAGAAGAGAGTAATCAAGAGAGGAACTGGGAGCCACAGGGGGATCTGGAGACAGTGAGGATTGAGAAGAGTCTCAAGTCTTTTGCTCTGTTTCTTGAATGTCATTAAGCTTAATGGGAGCGAAGTATTAAGACTTAAAGATTAGGTGAGGTCACAGAGTACTAAATGCAGCAGTAACGGCAACAGTAACCAGGATTGTCTAAATTAGTGTTCACAATGATGAATTAAATTATTTTAACACTGAAAATCGAATTTTGGCCATGTTAGAAAAGTGTATGAAATGGTCACCTATTCTACACAGAATACAGAGGATTATTGCCATATAAGGACTAGAGTAAATGTTTAACACGTACACACAGGATAACAACTTGTGTGATGTTGTTGCTGTTTCTAATAAAAGTACGATACATGTTTTGCGCTGTATTGGTATGGTAATTGCGCTATTGTGTTTGTCTACATATACATGCATGCGCAGTGATTTTGTACGTAAAAAAAAATAAATTAAACTCTTAAAACACTGTTAATCCTGATCAAAAATTATTTATTCATTTGACACACTCATTGTAACATGGTTTTGTTCAAAGTACTCTCTACTAGTTTTATTATTGTCTGTAAAAAATATACTTTTTTTCATTAAACAACTGAAAAGTGATTCATGTCAAACTCAAATGAAAAATGGCAGATTTATTTGTTTCACTTTTGTTTTTTTGGTTTTTTTTTTATGTGCTGGAATTATTTAAGAGATCCCAAATAAGTAACTGAAATGACTAAATTACAAAGAAAATTAAAAACAGCAGATAAATGTAATTTTTTTGGTTATTAATATATATTAAGAATGGTATAGTTATGAAAAAGAAAGATAGCCTACTGTGGTTCTTTTTTTGTATTAGCTGTATTTTACAATTACAAAGTAGTCATTGTATTAACAAAAAACTCAAATTAAAAAGTGTCAACCAGATGCAGTGTCAATTCTAAATGATACATTTCTTGAAAAGCAGTATTCAGTAAAGCCTACTTAAATAAACCCTTTTAATTATTTCACCTTCAGCTAGTTTTTTTTTCTCACTTCCTTGTAGGTAACAGACATGTAAACATGTTTGGCCTGTTTCTGTAATGTTACACAATCAGTGTGTATTCATGCATTTCTGTGTAAAGACAAGAATGAAAAATACAAACCATAAGCTTTGTACAAAGTAGAAACGTATAACGCATTAATAACTAAAATAATAATAATACAAATGTAATAAAAGTTCAATTCAGTATCTACACTGCTCACAAAAATGAGGGGATATTTCAAAATGAATGTGAAGCGATTTTAAAAAGTGGCCTTTGATTGTATTTAATTAAACCAGTTCATCAGAAAAGTAAAATAAGAGTCAAAGAAAGCTGTTTGATTATACAAATGAGATTATGGTGAAAACTCAGTGATG
>JAYJMA010059916.1:0-10642 GCA_036873895.1 Parotocinclus cabessadecuia
GAGGGGAGATTTCAAAATGAATATGAAGCAGTAAGTGATATATTGATGAGCATCTCAACACCAGTTCAGTAGGGTGTATGGTCACCGAAGAGTGTCAAAACACCCCGACAGTGATGGGGCACAAACAGGGTCAGATTATCCAGCAGTTCTTACGGGATCCTCTTTATATTTATTTTAAAATATCCCCTTCTTTTGTGTGAGCAGTGCATTCTGACAGTACGGGTCAGCTACGGAAATACTGGTGACCCTTGGTAAACATGACTAACAGGGAATTAAGGGTAGGGTTATCTGAGAAAGAAACCAAATATAACCATTTTGGGAGCCCTGGGTGGTCGAGTCTTGGCCTCTGGCCTGGCTGGACAAAGCTTTCATTGCCTGAGGGAGGGAGATCATCACCCTATCACTGTAACAGTGGCCCCGTTAGTATAAGAATTAGCCTGTTCCTGCACATTTACATTTCATTTACATTTCCAGCGTTCATACTGTCTTACAAGCAATTGTGGATTAAGGGCCTTGCTCAAAGACCCAACTGTGGCAACTTGGCAGAGGTGGGATTTGAACCCTGGACCTTCTGGTCCAGAGTCCAGTACCTTTACTGCTAGGCTACCATAGTCCCAATCTTAAGAATCCTTTTTAAAAATGTAATACATTATTTGGTCACGCTGCCCAGCACTACTTGCAGGATTGTTTGGAACAATAAGTAAAATGTCAAATCTGTTTAGCACCCCAGGTAGTGGGAGAGGCAAATCACAATCACCAGGCCTCAGTCTCAGAACACTGGTGGAATATTTGCCTGATTAGATCAGCATCGTTAAGAAGCACTACAGAATAAATTATCTTTTGTTAAGGCAATAAAAAGGTGTGTTAAGCAGTGCGAGGTTCCAACACTGCCAATTCAATTGGGATTTCTTTATTTCATACGATGAACGTCTTTCTGTTTGCATGAAGATGATATGTAAACTCAATTATGATTGAGTAGTAAGTGATATACTCACGGGGTGAACAGAAGCATGTCAAACTGGATGAGAGCGCCACACACTGACTGTCCAGTAAGGTGTATGATCACCCAAGACTCCCAAAACAACCTGACGGTGATGGGGCATGGACAGGAGCAGTTCATGTACGCATCCTATTCATATACATTTTCAAATATCCCCTCATTTTTATAAGTAATCAACATAGACAGAACTATAATTTTGGTACCGCATTTTTGTGCGGTTTTCCACTGGCCTCACTGGTATATTCTGCATTTTTATGTTGTTTAACATGCTCTTGTGTCACGTTAAACGTTGCTCCGCTGTCCCGTAAATGTCTTTTACACAACTGCTGCTTTGTAAAAGTCCAGAACATAACAGTAATTTTCCACCTGTTCTATTTGACACTGCCTCTCTTTGTAATGTGTATGGCACCTCCACAAAAACAGCAGGTCAAGCTGTAGATTTGTAAGAAGTCTTAAGGAAGAAAGTTTCTACCAGGGCAACACATCCTGATCTAGGGCCAGGTCGGTGTCCTTATCCGAGCTTTGCTGAGTATTCAAGCCCAAGGCAGAATGTATCATAGTAGAATGCCAATAAGGCAAAAATGATACACACACTTTTTTAATCCTACTTTATTTCTACCGTAGATATTTCCCACTGAATATTTCAGCCTCAAGAACGGAATTGGATTCCATTGCAAATGGAATATTAAAAGACCTAACGTCGCTGCCGCAGCAAACAGTTTCGCATCATAACATGCACGTAGCAATGAGCGCAAACGAAGAAAGTGAACATAATAAAGCGTATCAAATGGGAAGGGAAACCGTTCTCATTACCAATGTTAAATTCTGGGGGCGAGCACTGCAAATTAGACACCTTTGGCAAATCAAGGCCCATTGTTTCCATTCCGTCTCTCGCTGCATCCATCATCCTTTATTATAGTATTGTGGCTTGGAGAGACGAGAGTTGTAGCATGGAATGCGATCACCATCACGAATGGCCAAGGCTTTCCACTCAAGACAAAGAGCCATTTCAAGTGAATTCGCAACAGTTGAAGTGAAGATGTAAGAGTGAAAAAGACAATGTATGGTACTGTAAGATTACCTAGATTAGGGAGAACTAGTTGGAATTTGATATGCTTGGCTGGCACAGCGGCAACTCGCTAAACCACCGATGTTCTCGTCATTCATTCTGGGCATCACACTGTGACACAACTCACCATGTCTGAGGTAGGGGAGATCTCCATGGATCAAACATTTACACACACAGACAGACACACAAGTCAATTCCAATTTAGAGTAATCAATCAACATAACACGCATGTCTTGGGGCTATAGGAAGAAAACGGAGTACCCAGAGTAAACCCACACAGACAGAGGGAGGAAATTCAGAATCCAAACAGAAAGGACCCAGGTCCGGGACCTTCTTGCTGTGAGGCAGCGGTGCTACCCACCAAACAACTAGGTGTACAAGAAACCGCAGACGAAATATCCAGCAGACATTTCAATAACAGCAGCAGATATTTTTGCGTGATTCACAACAGGCAAAAAAAATAAACCAAGGAAATATTCTAATCGCACAACATTAACGTTTGATGGGTAGAATATTCCAAATAGCGGTTGAACTACATATCTCTTTTTTTTTTTCCTTTGAACTGCAGTTGCAGAAATAGTAAACAGTTGTAGCCTATATAAAACCGAGCAAAATATATGGTTAGACTGACCCATATGAAAATGGACAACAAAAACAACATGTACACAACGAGTCAACTTAATTTCCCTGCTTTATAAATGAAAACCATTAGATTTAGAAGGAGCAAATGTCATGCTACTCGGATAGCATGAGATATTTTCCTTTTCAAACAGAAGCACTTATGCTTTCTCACATACAATCCTGTTATGTTTCTCATCCACCACACGACTAGCAGCAGAGGATAAACAGTCACTTCACTGGTTGGAGGTGCTGACAGATATTTCCTTGCAGATCGGGCCAGGACAGGGTCTTTTGCTGTTCCTTGTTATTTTGTAAAGTACACCTTACTGACCACAACCAGCCAGGTTTGGTTTAAGGCTTTCGCCAATTAGCCTTAACATTAAAAACAGCGGCCTAAAAAATGTGAAGATTCCCTTTGAGAGCCTCCATGAGACATCTGAAGGTGTCTGGTGGCATTTGGCACAAATGGTGGCAGCAAATCCAATAATTCCTATATGAAAGTTGTAAACTGAGATCTCCATGGATCAAACATTTTTTGTTAACGCTTACTCGGGATCGTCAAGCTATTCTTGAGCAGTTTTCTGCAGGGTAGCATGACGCGTTATTCTGCTGAAAGATATCACTGCCATGAGGGAATACTGTTCCACTAAAGGAGTGTCCTTGGTCTGCAATGGTCAGGACTTCCACAGGATTATGGCCTAGTAAGTAGCACTGACACTGACATGGAGCATTAGTGTGGTATGTTGATAGTAATGGCTCAGAACACACAGCATTGTTGCTCATTCATCCTGCTCTAACATTGTTAGACAAACGTACCGTGCTAGTCCACCTCGCAGATGTAAAGTCAGAGACTGCAGCTCTGTGATCCACTTACACCAGCATAACGCATACCAACAGGTTTCCACCATGTCAGTGTCACTGCAGGGGTAAGGAAGGATCCACATCCCAAACAGCATCTGATTTGTGGTGGTAATGATCAAAAACCTGTAGACATGGGCTGGATCCACTGTTCACTATTCCCTACATACTATATATACATAGCACCGTTCATCTAGAAGCAGCAGAATTTGGCCACTTCTCTATATGCTTTGCTTCATCATATAGCAAAAGATGACTGCTTGGGTATCGTGTTAGTAACCTCAGCATGATGAAAATAATTATTGAATGATTCAGTAACTAAATAAACACATTTATGAGGTAAGCAACACTAAAGGGAAATGTAAATTTGTTTAGAATGTGCTATCCCATAGATGTTGTTAACAGTTAAACTTCAAATGTGCAGCTGCTTTTCAAAACACTCCACAAGGTTTAGGAGTGTGTTTATGGGGATTTTTGACCATTCTTCTAGAAGTGCGTTTATGAGGTCACATACTGATGTTGGACGAGAAGGCCTGGCTCCCAGTCTCTGCCCTAATTCATGCCAAAAGTGTTTTATCAGGTTGATGTCAGGCCAGTCAAGTTCATCTACACCAGACTCTGCCATCCATGTCTTTATGGACCTTGCTTTGTGCACCGGTGCACAGTCATGTTAAAAGAGGAAGGGGCCGGCTCCAAACTGTTCCCACAAAGTTGGGAGCATGGAATTATCCAAAATGTCTTGGTATACTGAAGAATTCAGAGTTTCTTTCACTAGAACCAAGAGGCCAAGCCCAGTTCCTAAAAAAACAAGCCCACACCATAATCCCCCTCCACCAAACTTTACACTTGGCACAGTGCAGTCAAACAAGTACCGTTCTCCTGACAACCGCCAAACCCAGACTTGTCCATTAGATTGCCAGATGGAGAAGCGAGATCCGTCACTCCAGAGAACACTGCTCTAGAGTCCAGTGGCAGCATGTTTTACACCACTGCATTTGACGCGTTGCCTTGCACTTGGTGATGTATGGCTGGCATGCAGCTGCTCGACCATGGAAACCCATTCCATGAAGCTCTCTGTGCGTTGTTCTTGAGCTAATCTGAAGGCCACATCAAGTTTGGAGGTCTGTAGTGATTGACTCTGCAGAAAGTGGCGACCTTTTCGCACTATGCGCTTCTGCATCCGCTGACCCCGCTCAGTTTACGTTGCCTGCCACCTCGTGGCTGGGTTGCCGTCGTTCCCAAACGCTTCCATTTTCTTATAATACAGCTGACAGTTGGCTGTGGAATATTTATTGAGCGAGGAAATTTCACGACTGGATTTGTTGTACAAGTGGCATCCTATGACAGTTGTACGCTGGAATTCACTGAGCTCTTGAGAGCGGCCCATTCTTTCACAAATGTTTGTAAAAACAGTCTGGTGCTTAATTTTATACACCTGTGGCCATGGAATTGATTGGAACACCTAATACCTGATTCAGATCATTTTGCTGATTGAGCAAATACTTTTGGCAATATAGTGTTATAGTATATATTACACACACACACACACACACACACACACACACACACACACACACACATTACATATAAACACACACTTGTTTTTTACCTGGATTCCTGGATCTCTTTTTTAGGAAACTGTTTGTGGAAACTTCCAAATTATCATGCTCAGGCCACGAGCGAATGTGGGTCACTGAATGGAAAGTCGGCCTGCCATTTAGATGCATTAGGCTGTGGAAGAGGCTGGAGTTTTAAGCTTTAGCCTGTGCAGAGCAACTGATCATGCTGCTTCCTCTCTAATTATTCCTGCATGAGGTCAATCTGTTCATTTGCCCTCGAGTCGACTCTGCCGTTCTCGCTTAACCCCTTAGCACGGTAAAGTAAAATTTCTACCGCTCTCAACCTGCCCTCTGACTTTGCTGTACTTAATATGGAGATTTCGCTCCTGTACGTACAATAAAGTGGCGAATTTAAAGGACATAACCGCTTCAATCTTAAACAACCAGTCAGTCCAGAGAATCATCCAATCAAATTTGAACTTTAGTACTGACAGCGCTTCATTTGATGAATGGCTGCATCAGGAGAGCAGGCCAGAGAGCGACGCTGCACCGAGATGAATGGCGTTAAAAGCAAACTGTTTACGCTCTTCCGAACACCATGAACTGCATGAACTACAGTCTGTGAACGGCTCCTTTTCATGGCTGTGTCATGACGTACGGATGCTTATTGATCACTGCGCCGCGTGCCGTCTGTGAAAACTATCTGCTCTCAATCTGGGCATAGTGTTCAGAAGCCTTAATTACGCCACTTTGTCGGGTAATCACACATAATTATAGTAGAACCATACTTGCAACCAACCTATTTCTATGCCTCCTGCCTCACTCCCTCTGCTATGATGAGCCATGCTTGTGTGTTGGCAGAGAAAGGCCTAACGAAATTGCGGATGATGTTATCGGGGCACACCGATATCCAGCCCGTGAAGCTGCGTTCGATATCCTCACTGACTGTCGATGCGGCGATGTATTTAAGAGTGATGGTGCTCCCTTTCCATCCCTATTTTAAAACGGATATATCGCTCACAAAAATTAGGGCATATCTCGTTTTGAAAGGAGTGAGCACTGTAGTTCACCTTGGGTTGGGGTAAAGGATAAAAGGGAGACCTTTCTTGTGGGGCGCAGTCAGAAACGTGAAGCGAGTTCAAATTCAGCAAACAGTGGCAAACCTGTTCTCTATAAACAATTACATTTGAATGATTCTGTGTAAGCATCCTAATTAAAAAGCAAGCCTAGTGTAGGGCTCCTGTGTGTTTGTGGAGAGCTACCTCCTGAATGTTTGCAAACGTTTGTGGAGAACGCACCCAGGGTTCACAGCTGTAAACGTTATTTGGACTGTGAACGGGCTCGTTGAGAATAATAATTACCTGCATTAGTGATTTAGGATGTTTCACGTGAGAAAATGTTGCAGCTCAGAACATGTAGGGCAGCTTTTAATAATGACTAATCTTTGCTCTTCAGATGTTCCTACATAAAGAACGTGGTCCCATGCCTACAAAGGTTGGATATTTTTTCCCCCATTATTTTTTTTTTTACCAATTCTTTATAGGTTGGAATACGCCTTCCCTTGAGGATTTTGATCTTGAGGCTACCATCACAGTTTTACCTCTCCAGTAAGTGCTTGTGTAAGAAACGTTCCTAGTTAGAGGACATCACTAAATAATAAACTATTAAATTAGTTGTCAGCTAATCTGCTAGTTGATTATAGACAACTATTTCGATGGATCGTTTCTCACCACTTTTTGATCTGTGGGCAATCAAAAAAAAACTTTTTAAACGTTCTCATTTTGCTATAAAAACAGTAGTAATTAGGGGTGTAACGACGCAACCGTTTGCGATTCAATTCACTATACAGAGTTTCTGATTCAATTTTCTCACAATCATCGCTTTTACATTCGATTTTACATCTTGCACAAGTTTTTTAACCACAAACATTTTAGCTCTCTGAAAATAAAATAAACAATTCGAATAGTATGCAAGTTTAAGACTGTACACAATATGCTCTTATGATGCCTTATCATATCTTAAATAATAGTGAAACATTCCTCCTTTATTTCTGAAGCGTACCAATTCAAAAGAATGTGTACTTTTTATATTTAAACACAAAGAATCTTTAATCCCCTGCCATTAAATTATGAATGGACTGCCATTGACTAATGAAATATGTTTTTAAAAATGTAGTAAATAAGAAAGACTACTACAACTCGATGATTCGCCCTGTCACTATACACCATTAAAACCCTAGTAATAACACTGCACATTTGAATGGCATGACATCATTTATCCTGATCAGGGTAGCAGAGGGGAGTCTGGAGCCTAATCCAAAATTCACCGGGCACAGGCAGAGGTACACCCAGCATTCCATAAACACGCTGCCGAACCTTGCAAGCCAACACGAGATTTGAGCCCAGGGTAAAGTACAGAAACTACAACCACTGGCCTCATTCTTATTCTGCTATCGCAGTGTGAGTTTGGAGAACATAATACCTATATCTCAGGAGCTTAGACTAAGCAGGCCTGCCAGCCAGGATTTCTGGTTCGCTGTAGCAAAGATGTATTTCGCCCGAGTTTGTTGTTAAAGATCCATCCAAAATGATATCGGAGTTACTTTTCAGTGATAGAGATTACCGAAGTAGATTGGTACTGATGGTGTTCAATGTTTGAAATGAATGGTCATGCTGTAGTGCCATTGTTAAGCTTGGGTACAGTCTTGTTAGCTAAAGTCCCAGTATGTCATATATGGTCAGAAAATCTAATGGTGGCCTAAGACTTTTGAACTTACATGCTTGTACATTAAATTTAGTCAACTGAGCTTGTTTTGAAGATTTTACCCTTTAAGCCATGACCGGAGAGCAAAGAATGGTGCTTGAAAAAAGCGTTCAAGAGCCCCCGGTAGCATCTAGCACTGATCGTATGAAAATGGTAGTTATGTCAGAATGAATTAAGATTACATTATTTACATTTACGCCCTTATCCAGACCGACTTACAACGGATACAGTCTTGCAATTCAAGCAATCTTGGGTTAAGGGCCTTGCATAAGGACGTGTGTTACTACAGTAACGTCTAGTCATTGTCTGTCTCGGTTAATGTTCGGTCAAGGAACACATACATACAAATTGATCCATCGTAAAAACTACCCTGGCCACTTGTTTGCATTAAAGAGTGATTTAGGTCCAAAGTAGTGTATCGGTACTATTCTGTTCATCTGGCGGTTGTTGGTGATGGTTGATGGCTTCCAGAATCAATTAAAAAAAAGGACAAACCTACATGGACTTCCCAGATCCTCTTTAAGAAGGTTCTTGGCAGCTTCCTCCCTTCAAAAACGGCGCGCACACACAAGCACCACTGTACCACTGTATCTCCTACTAAACATACTTCACAATGCCTGCCCATAAGGTACTTTACATCTAAAAATACCCATTTTTGTCCACATCAGACAATACTATTCTGTTAAGTCTTTTACACACATTGCATGAATGTGAACAAATGCGTACGGAGAGAAACGCTAAACCGGAAAAATCCACTGCCCCACATATGCCAGCTTTCATAACTCAGATGAAAGCTGATGCACCTTCCATGTCAGAGCCCACATCAATAAGACATCACTTGTGCGTTTCCCCAGTCGACCCAGCTAATAGTCATTTTCTCAGCCTTTCTCACATCCGTCCTACGGCACGTTCGCCTGCCAAAATCAAACACAACCCACAGAAGTGTTTGAACTCGTTTCAAAAAGGGGGTAGGCTGAGGTGCTGTGAGGTGTGCATATGGGTGTCAGCTATTTGCATCCCGGGGGGTAAAAAGAGTTTAAAGGATTTGCAGGCTAAAAATGGGCTGCATTATAACATAACGCTTTGCAATTCCCAAAGAAGGGGCAACTGCCACGCATTTCAATCTCTCGGAGATGAGTCTGTGCCGTTTTGAGCGTGTGCGCTTAAATACACGATTAAACGTTATAATAAAATAGGCGCTTTGGTTAAATCTGCAATAGTAAACACTGTTGGTATAGCCTTCAATAGTGTGTGTGTGTGTGTGTGTGTGTGTGTGTGTGTGTGTGTGTGTGTGTGTGTGTTACAGAGATGAAGGATCTGAAAGATGGAGGCCTGTTGCCAGGTGCTCCTTTTACCTTCTTGTAAACTTGATTCCCACTAGAAGGAAATGAGAATCCCTTCAGAGCCTTAATCTGTGGATCAATGCCGCTGCCCACCTACGCCGCCAATAAGGGTCAGGGTTATGAATGAGTTGGACAGGATACACTGAAACAGCAATACTCTGACTACGGTCGGAAGAAACAGCAGATAAAGAAAGAGGAAATTCTAAGATGCTGTAAATACTGGCGTCTGATTAATATCAATTATTTGATAAGACGATATTTGCGTTCCACATTACTCCTGCTATTGGCATTAACTAACCGTAACTGGCTGATCCCGTCTCTTGAGATATTCATTAGAAAACCACATGAATGTAATGCACGCCTTACATATAAGCACAGAGTCAACCTCAGAGATGTTCTAAATCTGGAATTCAACTTTAAAATTTCACAAGTGGTCATTAGAATGCCAAATTCTGATGCAACTTGGCTTGGCCAGGGTGCCAAACGTGAGGCAGAGCTTATGGCCTAACATTAACGTACAACAAAAGCAATTACTGTCTCGGCCACGGCTTTTCCTCACTACATTTCAGTTTCCTCCCATGTGACTCTCTGAATCATGCACTGATTATTTCGTCATTTAGCATGGGGGAGCAGGAGCAAGTATTAGACCGCATGTTGCTTGTCCAGAGAAAAACTGTAAACATTTGCTGAATGTGTATTTATGTTTCGTATTGGATTTCAATTTTAATGCCGAGCCAGCATAAAACTTGGGAGTACCTGTATTTATAATTTCTTGAAAAAGTGGCCTACCTACCTCAAGTAGAGTGAATTTTGGACTTTTACTGCGTTTACATGCATGTAGAACTTCTCTATACATCTGTATATTGTGTAGATTTTTCATAGCTCATGTATACACTGCTCACAAAAATTAGGGGTCATTTCAAAATGACATCGCCCATGATGAAATAATCAATAATTTAGTTGAGCAGTGTATTACTGGATTCGTTAGGGCATATATTTCATTTAGAAAATACTCAATTAATATGTTTGTGAGCAGTATCTTTTAAAAATAAGTGTAAGCAACGTTTATTCTGTTCTATTTTGCTGCTTTAACAAGACAAATTTCCCCTTGCGGGATATTAAAAAAAGGCTTCCTATCTAGCCAAAAGGAGGGATGCTTATAGTTTAGGACTAAAACACAACTTAAGCTATACTCTAATATTGGGCCTGTTTTGTTCTATACCCACCCATCACTTTACGATGAGAACCTCCTAGTCTAACCATTTTATCAGTTTCTCTTAGCATAGTAGCATATTCTCTAGTTTGTGGTCCGTCTGTTTCTCTACATTTGTTAGTCGCCTTTATTCTGTTCTTTAATGGTCAGGACCACCAACCCCCCCCCAGATCACCACAGATCATATACTATCTGGGTGCTGGATCATACAGGTGG
>JAYJMA010059947.1:0-10642 GCA_036873895.1 Parotocinclus cabessadecuia
ATTATTATCATTATTATTATTATTTTCATTATTATTATTATTATCATTATTATTTTATCATATTCATTATTATTATTATTATTATTATTATTTTATCATACACATTATTTTTATTATTATTATTATTATATGCATTATTATTATTATTATATGCATTATTATTATTATTATTTATCATATGCATTATTATAATAATTATTATTATTTTTATTTTATCATATGCATTATTGTTATTATTATTTTATTATATGGATTATTATGTTTGCAGTTATTATATTTTATGCTTATTTATTATTTAACATTTTTACAGGCTGCTTTTATTTATTATAATATATTATAAATATATTAATTAATTATTAATATTCATCTAAAATATATTATATTAAAATACATATATATAATATAATAATATAATATAATATAATATATATATATAGACAGATTTGCTGTATTTTTTAATTGTATTATATTTACTACTGTATTTTACTTATTATATTTGCAGTCTTATTGTATATCAACTACTTTAATACTTTCAATATTTTCCAAATTTAAAACTTATTGTACACCATTTTTATTTACTATATTTACTATTTTATTTATCATATTTGCAGTTTCATTTTCTATTTATCACATTTACTACTTTATTCTGTTATTTTTTTATTTTACATTTGCAGTTGTCTTCTATTCTATTTTTATTTATTATAGTTACTATTTTCTTAAATGTTATTGTACTTACATTTTTTTTGCGCGCTATTTAACATCTTATTATATTACATTCTTATTGACTGTATTTGCAGTTGTATTATATTCTGTCATTTATAATTTACTACTCTTACGCATATTTAGTCCATTTGCTATTTTATTCTATAAGATTTGTTCTATTTACGATTTTATTATACTCTCTAGTTTTATTTATTAACTGTTTACAAATTTGCACTACTAATGGCATTTATTTTTTCTACATCCTCTGCTTATTTTTCATTTCACCACACCGTTTTTATTGAATATATTTACATTATATTCTATTGTGATTAATTATATTTACATGTATTATGCTCTCGTTTTATCTATTGTATTTACACCTTTATTATTACGTTTAGCTTCTATTTAACCTGCGTATTTTTCTACCCATCTGAACATTTCGTGAGTTTTTCCTTGCCGCTGTCGCCCCACGCTTGCTCGGTCAGGACTGTATTAAGAAGAAGAGAGGAGAAATCTAAAATGGGTTCTTCTCTGCATGACGGGCGTGAGCGACTCACCTGAGCCGCGTAACGCCACCACACCTGGGGCTGTAGCTGCCACCTGTGTCACCATGACCCCGTATCCAAACTTCTCACACCTGCTGACCTGAAGGGACGGAGTATACGGAGGGTTTAGACAAAAAGACAAAAACAACTCTCTACAATTCTATACCGGCCCTGCTCGTACCTGGAGCTTTTTGGAGAACCTGTAGAACATGTAGGTCACACATTCCTGGATCGCCCCGGTTTGTTGGAGCAGCAGCAGCCCTTTGGGGGTAGCGGCGAAATTTAGCAGGCTGTCCAGAAGCGTCTCCTCCCAGCCGGCCCTGCAGCAGGAGACCGCTTTTATTATGGGAGCAGCGATCAGACGGGCCGTTTTTAACATGCGGGTCGGATTCTTACATGCTCTGCAGCTCCTGCGAGGACGACGGCGCGAGAGATCCGGGGACGGGCGTGGGGACTCGGTCTGAAAGTGCGCTCGCCTGTAAAGGATTCAAATGGGCCTGTTGGGCGTGCTTTTAGGCCACTAGAGGCGCTGTGGGATAAGCCCTGTTCACCAGCGTTACACCCCGAGCTCACCTTCCTCCAGGCCTGGGCTATGACCCGGTGCAGGTTGTACGGCCCGAGCACCTGCAGGCCTTCGCAGGTTTTGTACATCTGCCGGCAGGTGAAGATGAAGGCGCCTCTGACGGCCGACGAGTTCTGGAGCTCGGCGCAGAGCCTCGGGTCTTTATCCAGGAGCGCCTGAGTGAAGCGCACGATCACGTGAGCCGCCGAGACGCTGAAACCCATGGCCGAAGGTCGCGGTTAGGTTTGGGGGGAGCTCATCCGTGCCCCTATTAAACCCCGTGGTCTCACCTCTCGCCCTCTGGCGAAACGTGCATCCTGTCGTGGAGGAAGAGCTCCAGGCCTCGCTGGGTGGTGGCAATCCGAGCCAAAACGTCAGCTACGTGGGTCAGGCTGCTCTCCAGGGAGGCGGCTTTGACCTGCCGGGAGGGGGGGAACAAAAAAATCCAGAGAGTCGAGCACGACTAAGGGAATTTCTATTTCGGGGCTGAACTTGTTCTAAAAAGGGGAACATGCTCGAGTAGGAGTCAGTACTGTTTTTCCTCGGAGGAGAGTGAGGACGGGGCTCAGCAGGGTCTCCATGACGGGGGTCTGGTAGATACACTCGGCAGCGCACTCACCGCGCTCACACAGGGTCCTCAGGACCTCCATCGCCAGGGCCGTGGGTGAGAGAGAATCTACCAAACACCAAGCAATACTGAAACGATACTTCTTTTTTTTTTTTTTATATCGGTGGTGTAAACGTTCTACCAGTACAATATTTCTTATATTCGATACTTATCAAAAGTATTTGTGTGTTCGACTGAATTCATTAGTCGGTTTTTCTGATTAGTAGATCCCTAGGGACTGAGTCTCTAGCATGGGAACTAATCGAGTCCCAGTCGAGTCTCTACACTTGGCTGTGAGTCACACACTGGAAACCCATGATGTGACTCAGACTCACTCACAGACTCATAAGTCCAAGTGGAGTCTCGACTTTTAAGTCTCAAAAGCGTGAGTCTGAGTCTCAAGTCTCTGGAAAGTGAGTCTTAGTCAAGTCTCGAGTCTCTAGTGTGTGACACCACACCGGGTTCTGTCTCGAGTCTTTAGCGTTGGAGTCTGAGTCTTAAAAGTCTTAGAATCCAGCACTAAGGAATCAAGACTGGGTGTCTAATGCTGGAGTCTGAGACTTGAGGCTCGGCCGGGAGTCACACACACTGGAGGCTCATAACTTGGCTCAGACTCACTTTCCAGAGACTAGATGCTTCATTCACACGGCAGCGCAACAGAACTCAGGCTTAGGTACTAGAGACTCAGGACCTGACTCCGACTCACACTTGAGACTTCGATTCCAACACCGGAGACGTATGACTCAGCTCGGACTCCATTACTAGGGACTCGACTTGGAGACTGGGTGTCCAATGTTGGAGACTGAGTCTAGTCTCGAGTTTCTCGAGCGTGTGAGTCTGAGTCAAGCCTCGAACCTCTAGTCGTGTCTTGAGTCCTCAGCGTTGGAGTCTGAGCCAAGTCTCGAGTCTATCAATCCCGAGCAAAAGTGGAGTCTCAAAGCCTGAGTTGAGTCGTGAGTCTTCACCGTGTGAGTCCAAGTCAAGTCTCTAGCATTGGAATTTAAGTCTCAAGTCTTTAAAAAGAGACTCCGAGTCAAGGCTTTGGAATGCAGGTCTGAGTTGTGGCTTCACTCTGTAGCACTGGAGTCCAGTCATAAATGTTGAGTGTGTAACCCAGTGCTGATTCTCAAGATTTTAGTATGTAAGCCCGAGTCAAACCTTGACTCAAGTTTATAGCCTTGAGTCTTTACCGTGTGAGACGGGTCTCTAACGTTTCCGTTTCCAGGCAGATAAACGAGAATCAGACAGAACCTCGTTGAGAAACTCGATCCCTACGGTCGGCAGGAGTCGCAATCGACCCGACGGTGCTCAAGGTAAAATGATAACACTGACCTGGGGTCATGAACTGATACCCTGCCCAAACTCAATAAGGAAGGAGGAGAGTGACGGCTTATCCTGAGATAACGGGCCATAAAAATCTCTTCTAAACTGACTGACCATAAAATGAAACCGTTATCATATCCAGCACGTACGTACGTACACACACACACACACACACACACACACACACACACACACACACACACTTATTTCTGAAAGGACAGTCCAAGGAGGCGTTTCATAACCTATAGTAATGGAATGAATCAGCAGGACTCACCTGTATGATTCAGATCTACCTGTGGTCTGTTTGCATGCTGGTACGTGATCTTAACCAGGATCACCACCAGGTCACTCAGAGAAACCGGATCTGAAACAGACACACGACGTCAAGACGCCTCCAGAACCGAGTTCTTAGTCACAGAGAGGCACAGTCATACGATCGCGGTCCGACCTGTGTGGTTTTTCCATCATGCAGCACTGTCCAAGGAAGAATCTACCAAACACCGAGCAGATTCGCTTCGGTACTGAAACGATACTGAGCTCACGCTCCCGATTTTCTCCCAATGACTTATTTAACATTTGACAAAAGACACGTCTTTTTTTTTATATCGGTGGTGTAAACGTTTTCCCAGTACAATATTTCTTATATTCGATATTTATCAAAAGTATTTGTGTGTTCGACTAAATTCATTAGTCTGTTTTTCTGATTAGTAGATCCCTAGGGACTGAGTCTCTAGCATGGGAACTAATCGAAACCGAGTCTCTAGCATGGGAACTAACTGAAACCGAGTCTCTAGCATGGGAACTAATCGAGTCTGAATCTCTAGCATGGGAACTAATCGAGTCTGAATCAAGTCTCTAGCATGGGAACTAATCGAGTCTGAATCAAGTCTCTAGCATGGGAACTAATCGAGTCCGAGTCTCTAGCACGGGAACTGTTTGAGTCTGAGTCGAGTCTCTAGCACGGGAACTAATCAAGTCTGAGTCTCTAGCATGGGAACTAATCGAGTCTGAGTCGAGTCTCTAGCACGGGAACTGTTTGAGTCTGATTGGTTTGGTCGATTGGTTCCCATACAGCATTGTCCAATTAAGAAATCTGGTAAAGTTATCTGATTTCTTAACTCCACACGGTTGCCAGATCAAACACCAAAAAGATTATCAGGCATTGTCAGTTCCAAACTTAATAGTGGCAAAAAAAAAAAATATATAGTCACTGTTGGGTTAATTTTTTAATTAGAAGCCATAACTGAACCCTGAAAAACCTAAACTCACCTCTTCTCTTTATCACTTTGACGGGGAAAAGTTTCCTGCCGTTGGCGTACATGAGGAGCCTCCCGATCACACAGAGCGAGTGAACAAAGTGAGCGTACCCCAGCTCCTTAGCGCTGTAGCAGCTCCTCTGAGCAGAGCCTGGACAGACGGGTCATTTAATCGTTTGTCCCTTACGCAGAGTTACGGATAAGAGAATTACACACCTGGCCTTTTTAACAGAAAGCAACCGGGTAATCAGCAGCAGGTCGAAAGACATTTTTATTTTTGTGTGCATATATATATATATGTATGGTATATGTATATGGTTTCTTTTTTTTGTCCTGTATTTGTTTGTATAACGTCCTGAAATGACCATGTGACACACAGCTCCATCCCTGGTTATAATCCCAGCTACACATCCATGCGTCACTGGATTATTTCGGAGCACCAAGGCGAGACTGAAACTAAAAAAAAAAAGAAACAAAACAAAGATAGTCCCCAGCCCGTGTCACGTCGGTCTGAACTCGGCGTGATATCTGCGCTTATCGCCGTACAAGGACGTGATAACTGCTCAAGAACTTTATTTAAAAAGGAAACAAAAGCTGTTGGCCCCGGGTGGCTGGAGCCGGACTGCTGATTCAGCACATGGAGACGAAAACAACAAAGGAGGACGACTGATTTCAGGTTAAAACTTACACTACAGAGCGAAAGGCTTGGGGAAACCTCTACCCTCTACCGAGGGTCCTGACCCGACCCCGTAGCATAACAGAGCCTGGCTTTTGGGTCTGGATAGTCCTTTTGATGTCTTTTTCAATCGTTTAATGACATTATGTGGAGGGAGAAACGTGGAAATCCCTTCTAATCTTTGTTTGAGGAACATTGTTCTTAAACATTTCAATCATTTTCTCACACACGGCGGCACATCGAAGGTCCTCTGCCCGTCCTGGCTCCTCAAGGTTGTACAAATGAAAAAAACAGACCTGTAACAGAGCTTTAAACCTGGCCGTGTGTGTGTGTGTGTGTGTGTGTGTGTGTATGTAGTAGAAGGTGGAATATCAGGTCACACACTCACTGCTCTGTGATGACATCACCGATTTCAGTTACAGTTTAAATTTGGCGGCTGAGATTTGAATTTTGTCGGTTTAAATTTGAATTTTGTCGGCTGAGATTTGAATTTTGTCGGTTTAAATTTGAATTTTGTCGGCTGAGATCTGAATTTTGTCGGTTTAAATTTGAATTTTGTCGGCTGAGATTTGAATTTTGTCGGTTTAAATTTGAATTTTGTCGGTTGAGATTTGAATTTTGTCGGCTGAGATCTGAATTTTGTCGGTTGAGATTTGAATTTTGTCGGCTGAGATTCGAATTTTGTTGGTTGAGGTTTGAATTTTGTCAGCTGAGATCTGAATTTTGTCGGTTGAGATCTGAATTTTGTCGGCTGAGATCTGAATTTTGTCGGCTGAGGTTTGAATTTTGTCGGCTGAGATTTGAATTTTGTCGGCTGAGATTCGAATTTTGTTGGTTGAGGTTTGAATTTTGTCGGCTGAGATTCGAATTTTGTTGGTTGAGGTTTGAATTTTGTCGGCTGAGATCCGAATTTTTTCGGTTTAAATTTGAATTTTGTCGGCTGAGATTCGAATCTAAACACCTCAGTGCATTCCTACGGCGTGATTATCTACGTGATGAGGTTTAAACCGGGTCTTTACGGTACACGGTTCGAGCCTGTGTAATAAGGGATGAATCCTGTGAGGTCTGAAACTCTCGGGATCTCTAATGTGATAGAATGAGACCGATCGTACCGATCTGCTGATGCTCCATGGCACGACTGATCTCCAGCGTCTCCCCCTTCCCGGCGTCGCTGCACTCCAGGTAACAAATGCACTGCTGGAGAGCTGCTACGATCTGGAGGAAGAAAACGCAGGTGGTAAATTTGGGAATCGTCATCTTTAGGTGCCGCCTAGAACGTCTAGAACGTCTCTGGAACCTCGATCTCGCAGACGTGACCAAAAAAAAAAAAAAAAAAAAAAACCCTATCGACCTAAATGACCTTAGGATTTCTCAACGTACTGTAAAAGAAATAACAACACAGCGGCCAAAATAAGCAATGATCAGAGTCCTAAAGCGCTGATCATTTATTGCCCCACTATAATCTATGAATCTACAATAAACAGGATTAAGGTACAGAGGAAAAAGCACTTCTCAACCTTTTTTAACCCCTGCTTCTGTAGATCCACAAAACAGAACAGTTCTGCATCATTTTGTTTCCTCCTACCTCGAAAATGTTGACACTGAAGACTAAGAAATGGAAATTATGCTCAAAAATGAGCTATACACATGTAAAGAACAGACTTAATCCAGACTTAAACACGATCTGGGATAGGTTTATCTGTATGTATAAGTTCATAGTTCTGTTGTCTGGCACCTGTAAACGAGTTTTTTTGTTTGTTTTTCCATTAAAGTGTTTACATGTCGGTCTTTTATTTAAACTCACAGACCCTTCACCTGACTTCCAAATGACTTCTTATTTTATTAAACGTTTGCATTTTTAGGGATTCTTTTCAAAAACGTACAAACCTGGCAACCTATAAGAACAACAAATGAGCAACACGAGGCTTTAAAAGCCCCGAAGCGAGGCATTGCTGTGAATACACATGAACGTGTTCGGCAATATTCGTGTTTTAGGCTAGATATTCTTTATTCGTTATGCTTTTATTTTGTAATTAACTGCTTAAGGGTAGTAATCAGCACATTCGCTTATGAACTGAAAGGTCTCAGGTTCGAAACCCAGGCCATAACGAGCCAACTAGGGACGGTGGTGGCCTAGCGGTTAAGGTACTGGACTATGGACCAGAAGGTCCTGGTTTCAAATCCCACCTCTGCCACAGTTGGGTCCCTGAGAAAGACCCTTAACCCACAATGGCTTAGGTTGTGAGACGGTACGAACTGCAAGTCCCTCTGGGTAAGGCCGTCTGCTAGCATGATGATAGCATGATGATAGCATGATGATAGCATGATGATAGCATAATGATAGCATGATGGCAACTCTGTAACCAGGCCAGAACGTAAACGAACCAGGATCATGCTGGATCGTGTCTTGGAAACAAATCCCCCATGTGGGTAACTCAAAGTGGAAGGTGCAGGTAGAGGCAAACTACCATTCTGGATCAGTTCCCTTTCCCCCTTTCCCTTTCCCTTTTCTCAGCGTTCCTTCTCGGATGTGAAGCCTGCCAGGCCGTACTCACCACCGATCTGTGTTTCCTCTCGAGCAGCTTCAGGACGACGGTCCTGCTGTAGTAGCCGTGCTGCAGGGAAACAGACACGGGGTTATTCTGAACCGAATATCGAACGCTGAAACCGTCTTGACTTTAACACAGGTCATAACCTATGACGTTTAAGCCTCAGGGTTGCTCCTCAGAAGCCTGCGAGATCCAGAAGAAGCACTCCAACTTGCTTCTTGTAAACTCGCAAACTCAACCAGCAAAGACTTTTTATTTCAAGACCCTTTAAATAGGTTTTTTTTTATTTATTTATCTGAGCAACCCAAGCTGTTCTGGTCCCTTGTTTAGGATTTTCCTTGCCACTGCTCAATTTGGGAATAATCTATACTGCGGTAGATGTTTTTTTTTTTTTTTTGGGAGGGGGGGGGGGGTTATGCCATCGACCCGTGATTGCTTTGAAAGACTGATCGTTGTTGGATAAATAAATCTTGAGAGCGGCTTTAGGTTTGAGCCTGACTGGCGCCCCGTGTCTCACCATCCACCTCGTAAACCAGGTGGCTCTGATGTCCAGCAGAGACAGGACGTGGACGGGTTCCAGAGCTTTCTCTGAGCCGGAGCCGTGTTCTGGATGCAGTGAGAGGAGAGAGAGGGTGCTCTCGATGATCTCCTCCATGTACCTACAGAGAGGAACGACACGGGCGCTCATCAGCCCCGAACTGCCAGAGATACTCTATCGGTTTATGTAGAAGGTGTGTGTGTGTGTGTGTGTGTGTGTGTGTGTGTGTGTGGGCTCACTTCTCAGGATGACGGATCCAAAACATCGTCACTTCTTTCTGGAAGTCGTTCATTAATCGCATCTGTGGGTTAAAAGATCACAGAGGGGTCAGTGGTTACAGGATCTGTTAATCTTACACTGGGAAAGAGAAATTAGGAAAAGAATTAAAAGGCCAATTAGGAAAAGAATTAGGAGGATAATTAGGAAAATATTTCAAATTAAAATTAGAAAATTAAAAGGAGAATTAAGAG
The DNA here is from genome assembly GCA_036873895.1 of Parotocinclus cabessadecuia. NCBI lineage: Eukaryota > Metazoa > Chordata > Actinopteri > Siluriformes > Loricariidae > Parotocinclus > Parotocinclus cabessadecuia. The sequence continues at coordinate 9,229 of JAYJMA010059947.1, forward strand.
GATAATTAGGAAAATAATTCAAATTATTTATTAGGATTTATTAGGATTATAAGGATAGTTAGAATTAGGAGTAGACTTCAAATTTAAATTAAAAGTAGAATTACAATTAGAAGTAGAATTAAAATTATAATTAAAAGTAGAATTAGAAGAATTAAAATTAGAAGTAGAATTAAAATTAGAATTAGGAGGAGAAATAGGAGTGAAGAATTAAGAATTGGGAATAGAATTAGGAATAGAATTAAGAGGAGAATTAAGAGGAGAATTAGGAAAATAATTAAAATTATTTATTAGGATTTATTAGGATTGTTAGGATAATTAGAATAAGGAGGAGAATTGAAATTAGAATTATAAGTAGAATTAAGAGTAGAATTGAAATTAGAATTATAAGTTGAATTAAAATTTAAATTAAAAGTAGAATTAAAATTAGAAATAGAACTAGAATTGAAAGTAGAATTAGAAGGAGAATTAAAATTAGAATTAGGAGGAGAAATAGGAGTGAAGAATTAAGAATTGAGAATAGAATTAAAAGGAAAATTAGGAGGAGAAATAGGAGAAGCTGCACTTGTTTAAGCAGTCGAGTAATGTCCGGTCGGTTGACGTCCATGGGCGTGGTCTCAGAGGGGAAGGTCATTCCGTGGTACAGGAATTCATTCTCTAAACTCTTCGCTGCAGGAACAATAAACGATATAAGGAGCAGAATCACTTATTAATGCACTAATTAGTGATTAACGATGCTCCGGGTTTACCCAAACTGCTGTAAATATCTCTCGTCACGTTCAGAGGAGACGTGGAAAACGTTTTCGCAAAGAAGCGCAGGACTTTGTCCTGCACAACAAGGGCGAGGAGGGAAAAGGGCGTAAATAGGTTTGCTGGTAAAAAACAAACAAACTAGTTTTTAAGATAAATATCACAAGAAATATCTGACGAGGAATTAAAGCGTCGGGCATCACCACACCATGGCAACCGTCTGAGATACCACAGCAACACCCTAGCAACCACCAATAACACCGTAGCAACGGTAGGACGGGTTAACATGGAAACCACCTGGGACACCATGGCAACCGCATAGCAACCACCTAGTAACACCATCGAAACCGCCTTGTAACAGAATAGAGTCTGAAAAGTGAATAAATAGGACAAAGAAGCCCAAATCTCCCAGCCTCCTTATCTAACTGGTCTAACTGGGATCGGACGGCGGTCCTTACACTGAGGTCGGGGTCGGGGTCGGCGAGAGTGGCCGTCAGGTTTCGGCGTAGGCCGGTCCAGCTCTCGCAGCTCAGAACGTCGGAGGGAGGGGCACGGCACAGCAGCTGCAGCGCTTCCCAGCGTACCTGCGCCCGCGCGCGCACACACACACACACACACACACACACACACACACACACACACACACACACACACACACACACACACA